>PVKS010006461.1:0-78331 GCA_004027875.1 Aplodontia rufa
TTTTTTTTTAAAGAGAGAGGGACAGTGAGAGAGAGAGAAAGAGAGAGAAATAACTTTATTCAGTTTTTCACATGGCTTTAGTTGCTCCAACACTTGGTTGTGTACGTGGTGCTGGGGTTTGAACCCGGGTCCTCATGCTTGCCAGGCAAGCACCGAAACCGCTGAGCCACCGCTCCAGCCCCAATCCAGGATATCTTAACTCAGCTCTTTTGACATTTTGAAGTGGAAATTCTTTGTTGTGGGAGCCTATCCAGTGCATTATGGGACATTTAGCAGTATTTCTCGGTGGCATCTCCCCTCCCTCACTGTTGTGACAACTAAAAATTTCATCAGATTTTGCCAAAGATCCTCTGGGGGACAGTCATTTAAGTCTCACTTTTTTTTTTTTTAAGAGAGAGAGAAAATTAATTTTATTTAGTTTTTCATGTGACTTTCATTATTCTGACACTTTGTTGTATATGTGGTGCTGGGGTTCGAACATGCATCCTCATTCATGCCAGGCAAGTGCGATAACCACTGAGCCACCGCTCCAGCCCCCAAGTTTCACTTTTGTGAGAATTTCTGTAAAAATTTCATGTTATTAAAAAATTCATCTGTGTGGCTGGAGTGGTGACTCAGAGTTATCATGCTTGCCTGACCTGCATGAGGGACCTGGGTTTGAACCTCAGCACCACATACGCAACTAAGTGTCAGAGCAACAAAAACAAGATGAAAAAACTAAATAAAATTGTTTCTGTCTCTCTCACTTTCCTTCTCTCTTAAAAAAAGTTCATCTCTCTCTGTCTTTCTCCCTCTTCCTCCTCTTTCTTCCTTCCATTCTTTTTTTGATTGGGGATTGAACCCATGGGCACTTTACCACTGAGCTACATCCCCAGTCCTTTTTGTTTTTGCAAGGAGAACAGGGTATCTCTCTAAGTTGCTGAGGCTGATCTTGGATTGTGATTCTTCTTCCTCATCTTCCCAAATAGCAGGGATTATAGGTATATGCCACTGCACCCAGCCACGAGTTTATATCACTTAATGAGGTGTTCCTTTTACTAGCTAAAATCTATCATAGTTTCATTGTTTCCCCCTCTTTGCTACATAGGTAGCTTAGCTGTTTCTGCTTAGTTGTAGTGACTACTAAATTTCTGGGATAATCCTACATCTTCTTTCAGCTTTTGTTCTTTTATCCTTGGCATTGTATCCAAACATTTTCTGTGAACTATTTAAAACTCTTGATGTAGACAGATACACAAGTTAGTTATGTGAAGAATTTTTTCATTTTAATTGACTATTTAAACAGGTGGTAGGTTAGCTAATTGAGCTTGCTAGAATACAAGAATTTTTCTCTTGCAAACCAACTATTAGTATTTTGTTTGAGAGCTAAAAGTGGTTTGTTTTGAGATTAAGTGGTTAAGGAAGAAGTAGTAAAACGTGAATAGTAAATGATAAAATACGAATATGAAAATAGCTATTGTCAACACAGCTTCATGGCAGAGTCAGTGCTGATTCTTACATAGCTATTGGTAAATTGAAGAAATTTCTTATATTTTAGGAAAATGAAGTTGATAATACTATCTCTTTTCAGAATGGTTTGGGATGATGAATAATACACAAACACTCATAATAAAGTGTTCATTTAATGTTAGCCATAATTTTTAACCATATTGTTGAAGCAATTTATAGAAATTTAGTGTATTGGTTTGGATCTACAGATAGGCATACATGTGTGTAATATGTATATAGAATATTTTTAAAAATTACATCATTCACTATTCTTCCCAGATTAATTAAAACTTAATGTGTATAAAAACTTCTTTCCTTTTGGTCTATATTATTATATGCCACTGAGGCTGTGACAATTCCTGTTACATATTTGTTACTTGGCTTTTGGCCCAAGGTCTAGTATGTAAGTACTCAAATTTGATCCTGAACTTATTCTTTAAAAAAAAAATTCTTTCTAACTAAGATAAAATGAAGTATTACCATCTCTTAAATAAGGAAGTCCAGTAATAGAAACTGCAGTAATTTGGGGATATTTTACATGTGTTTAAGATATAGTTCATTGTTTCTGCAGGCTGTCTAGTAGGGTATAAAACTCAAAATGGGAGTAAATAGCATGTAATGAGAAGTATTTCATGTTTTATGTCCTTGCAAAAATATATTGTAAGTAATTAAGATGTTAGTAGAGTCTTTGTATATGTATTATCACACTTTGTAGTTCATCTTAACATCAAAATGGTTTATGTAAAACATGATGATATTCACACATTGCCATTGTAGCATGTTTCTCTGTCATAGGAAAATGTTTCTTAAATAATCAGAATTGAAGTTATAAAATCATAAGTTCTTGCCTTTAATGGATAAATCATCAAGAAAGCAATGAAAAGTATTGTTTTAGTAGAGTGAGCCTGTTCTATACTCCCTGGTTTTAGGCTTGATCCTGAATGATGTCAGTATCCACAGAGGGAGGAAAGTGACGGAGAATAAAGGGAGTGTGGTAATTGAGCTCTTTGGGATTGGAACTGCTGACAATCCCAAAAGATAAAGCAGCGTGTTTTTTGCTGTCTAGGGCTTAAGTTAGAATTACTTTTCTCCTTTGGAACAGAACTTAGAGTTTTCTTATATATCTTTTTACGCCCCCTCTCCTGGCTATTATGGTTTTTCTTTTTAATTTTGCTTCCAATGCACAGAATATGCTCTAGTTAGTTGTATTGTTATTTTTAGTTAAGACAAGAGGTCTTTAGATACTGTTGGAGAAAAAAGGCATGGCAAAACCTTCATTTCTTGAAAATGAATTACACAAATACCCAATCAGGTGCTTATTATACTGTGGATATTAGTGTTCAGCACTTAATTATACATGATATACTTTAAATTGTAAGCCCAATTAAGCTTATTTCTTCTGTTTTAGAACTTCTAGGGCAAAACTTGTTGCTGAATTGCAGACTTCGTTATAGCTTATTTTTTAGTAGAGCCAATGAAAAATAGTGGAATAGGCATATGCTTAGAAATGAGTTTTGAGGTTTGTCTTATTCCCTGCTGATACCTGTTAGTAGTATAATCTTAATCTCTAGATTTCTTGACTAACACTTAAAAATTGGGATTCTTTTCTGTTAGTTGTTAGGGGTTTATAGGAAATGAATGTGGAAGCATGTAATTGGCAGCATATTTGTGCATTCAATGTTAAGTTCTCTTCCTCTTCACTCTCACTGAGCCACCTTGTCCTACTATTAACAGTTTATTTCCTTGTTGAAAGAGCTGCCCCGGAATGACCTTTGAAAAGACTTACTTTACAATAAAAAAATTAGAAGGAGAAATAGAATTTGGAAAGAAGTAGAACAGAAGAAGATGAATAGCAGAAAGAAATTAGCTCTGATAGAGCATTTTTCAGGTAAAATAGTTGTTCATGTTGGAAAGGAGGTGAAGTATTTCTTCTTACATTGTTACTACCATGTTAGTTTAGTAATATATTTAAAGAGGTGAACTTGCTTTGTACTGTTTTTAAATGTTTATTTAAATAATGAAATAATGACCTTTTGGCTCATCTGGGTGAATTTTCCTGTAAAACTTTTTTAGATTCTTTAAACTTTCACATTTATACTTTCTTCTTAAATTATCCCCAAGACAGTAATGGAGGAATACATGTTGCTGTATAAACAAGTTGCCTGACAGTGACTAGGGAGGCTGAAGCAAGAGGATGACAAATTCAAGGTCAGCCTCAGCTACTTAGCAAGCCCCTGTCTAATAAATACATAAATAATAAATAAGACAGGGGATGTAGCTAGCTCAGTGATAAAAGTGCCCCGAGGTTCAGTCCCTAGTACCCCACCACGAATTGTTCTAAAATTAAATTTGTGAAATTCTACTGATATATTTGTAAATATTTGTATAGTTTTTCTTCCTATCATTTGAAAATTATTGAAAAATTAAACATAATAGAAATTTAGAAATTTGGCTTCTTTCCCTTGGTTTGACTACTGATTTGCTATGTATATTTTTTTTCCAGAAGGATAGTATAGATAAAATACAGTACATGGAAAATATATATATTCAGGATATTCAGGGGCTCGAATGGTGACTCTGTGGTACAGCGCTTGCCTGGCATGCTTGAGGACCCAGGTTCAGACCCTAGTTTTCGTGTCGGAGCAACAAAAACCAGATGAAAAACTAAAGTTGATTCTGTCATTCTTTCTCACTCTCTTACTCTCCCTCCCTCTCTCTTTAAAAAAAAAAAAAGATATCATATATTTTATCCATTTTTGTTTTTTTTTTTTGTTTTTGAATGACTAGAATACTCTTCCAGTGGATTTCAGGTCAACAACCATACCATAGATTGGTTGTTTTTCCTTGTTTGCAGATTATTTTCAGCATGTGAGCTTTAATTCAAAGACTTGATTTTTAAAGTTAATTTTATTATGTTTATTATATATTTTTATTATGTTGGAAGAGTCTTAAAATTCTCTTAAGATCTTAAAATTATATGCCATAATTATATACATAATGTTTTATTTGTTTTCAGGTCCAATGATGCATCAGCAGCCCCCTTCTCAGCAATATAATATGCCTCAGGGAGGTGGGCAACATTACCAGGGACAGCAGCCACCTATGGGAATGATGGGTCAAGTGAACCAAGGGAATCATATGATGGGTCAGAGACAGATTCCCCCCTATAGACCACCTCAACAGGGTAAGATTATTCCATTTGGAAAATTTTCTTCTTAAAATGACAATAATTTGAAAAGCTTTGAATTTAGCTAACTTTTTGTATAGGCAAAGTCAGGGATTTTTTTGTTGTTATCTTCCCAACCTCCAATGATAAGGATCATGAAATGAATAGGAACTTCCTGCTATATATAGCTTTCTCTTGTCTATTATTTTCTGTGGAAAAGTGGTATCATAATTTTTTTTTTATCAAAAGCTCACTAATTTGCAACAGAAAATACTATTTTCTTTTTTAGAAATTACTAAATATGTGCCAGGAACAAGCCCAATTTTATTTCAGTGTGCTCTGATACCAAAATAAAAAAGAAATTAACTTCTTACCAGGGTTGAATCTCTTATTAAGAAGTTAGTGTTTGTTTTTCTGAGTTGGTATTGTTTGATATTGCATGTGTGATCTTAACGTTAGTATTAGTAAATGTGTTGTGTGGAATTGCTGTGTTTTTATGTATGTGTGTATGTATATGAATAATTAAAATGCCAGAAATGCCAAAGTATTGGAGGGGAATCTGCATCTGAGAAATAATTTCTCATTACATGAGATTAGAAAGCCTTTGATGACCTAGAGAACAAATTATTTACTTGTTGACTGGTTGTGGTTTTTCAGGCCCACCACAGCAGTACTCAGGCCAGGAAGACTATTATGGGGACCAATACAGTCATGGTGGACAAGGTCCTCCAGAAGGCATGAACCAGCAATATTACCCTGATGGTAATCTCTCCTAATGTTAACCTTCCCATTTTCTATCCCTGCCCAGTATTAATGTAGATAGTGGAGATGAAGAAACTGTCAATTTGTTTCTTCTGAATTTAGAAACTCTTCAGTAATTTATATAGTAGCGTTAGTTTATAATCTAATTCAAAGAATAATTTGAGTAGCTGTTCTATTAGCACCATCAGGAATTACATTCTATCATTGGAATCCTTTTTTATGTAAAAGAGGATCCTTTTATATTTGCTATTACTCATTTAAACTGAAGCAAATGTTATTGATTTCCTTTTTTTTAAATAACAGTTTTTATTAAGATTGGTTTACTTTTTTGCATTGTATAAACACATAGGGAATATAGTTCTTGAATATTAGTTAACATTTCATAGTTCTCAAAAAACTATGATGTATATACATTAGTGTTACATTTGAGAAGAATTTGGGGGACTAAACTATATCCACAGTATAATCTATGTATAGATATAGTAGAATAAGCAAAATTTTTAGTTGTTTACCTTAGTATTTGTTATTTTTTTTAAAGAGGGAAGGTAGATTGTGAACAAATGATTAGTAAAGAAGGCCACGCTTAAAGTGTAGATAGCAATAATCAAAACATACAAGATTGTTATGTTTTGCAGTTCTTTCAATATTTCTTTGTTTGAAATTTTTATAATATAATTTTGAAGAAAAAAATAATCCAAATCTGCAGAGCTGATAAATTAAAATGTAGTTATATTATAAAGTCATTTGTCTCATTATGAAATGATTTGTCAGAAAATTCATTTATAGTAAGCTCCTTTGTTATATTTAAGTTACATAGCAGAGAAGCTAAGAATTTTAAGACTAATGTGTTAGGAGCTTTTTACTAGATACTGTTGTAAGCTAGCAAGAATATATAGTTTGGTGTATTTGAATAATCATCTCATCTGTCATTTTTCATCAGTGTGTGAAGTATAAGGAAAGGTACATTGGTACGTAAAGACACTGATTTTTACTGCTGAGGCTCTGACAGGAAGAGCAAACACCCATGAAATTTTATCTTAGTGTTTATTAATGATAATGATGATATATTTGAATAATTCTTGATTTGAAACTGTTATATTTTTTCATCTCAAATTTTCATGCTGTGGATTATTCAGAATGTTAGCTTTTTTCTTTTTCATTTAATATGTACACATGGCATTAAGATTATTATTTGTTTATTGTAGACTAGATATTTTAAAGACTTAAAATCTATTTTGTTATATTTATTAAGAAATATGTTGAAATAATGATTATTTTACCTGTTTAACTTTAAAACAGTTTCAAACTTGACATTTTTTAGTTCTGAATATTTCCTGAAATGTGAAATTTACCTTCTTATAAATATGACTTTTCTAGTCAAAATAGATAGGTATGTTATTTTTGTAAATGTCAAAACCTTAAGGTTATTGTAATTTGTTTTATTACTTTAGTGGATTTTTTATTTTCACAGCATCATTTTTATATAGATGTGTATGAATGTCTTGATGTGTACTTAGAATATTCCATTTATGGAAACAAATAGCAACAGTTATTTTCTTAGACAGATTGGATATTTTTTCTCATGTCCAGATAATTAATGTAGATGAGTTGACAGACTTTTTCTATAAGGGGCAAGGTAGTAAATATTTCAGTCTTTGCAGGATGTATGGGCTTGGTCTCAACCACTGAAGCATGAAAGCAGTTTAACGTAATATTTAAGTGAATGGACATGACTATATTCTAATAAAACTTTATTTACAAAAACATGCCACTGGCTGTATTAAGCTGTAGAACATAGTTTGCCAACCCTTGATATAGATATTTATGAAGTGGTTTGGGAATATTCAAATCTTAGAGCACTGAGTATAATATTTATTCATTAACTATGTTCTTCCTTCTGTAATTAGGCATTCTTGTAAAATTTCGTTTAGATTTTAGCAACTTTAAAGGTTGCTTCCTACAATTAGTGAAACTTAGTTTAAAAAAATGAAATCAGAATCTGGGTCTCTTGTAGGTGAAATTTATCATGTCTTAAAACTATCTAGAATTTAACACTATTAATATTAAGAAGCTGTATGTTTATGATACCTCAGAAATAGTCTCTAAAGATTTCTAAAGTGGCAACATTAATAAATATATTTTTTTGCACCTGAAAATACTTGAGATATCTATACTTTTTACGAGAAAATTTAGAGTGTGAAAAATTGTTTCAGTTTCTTTCTGGGGGGGAAAAACGTTATGGAATTCTTTTATATTTTGCATTGTTTTTAGCATATGCTGTGGAATTGGAGACCAGCTGAACAGGTGTTTGATGAAATATGATAATTGCTTCTTTTGTTCATTCAGATTTAATTCAGGTTATTTACATATGAAAGGCCTAAATGTGTTCATTCTCTTTTTTTTTAAAGGAAGATAAAGTTTTTTCCCTCCTCAATGAGGAATATCATAGTCAAATCTATAAGTGTAATGTATCTAAAACTACTGCTTTTTGCTTTAAAAAAAATTGCACGTTATATCAATATGAAAACAGTCAACATTGGTAAATATTTGGCTAATGCAATTGAAATTATTTTTTATGTATTTCCATTTCTTTTTCTTTTTTTCAATTTTATCTTGAAAGTTTAAATATTTTTAGGGTTTTCACTCAGTGGCCATTAACGTTTCTTCCTGTCTCTTGTCGAATTGATGTAGGTCATAATGATTACGGTTATCAGCAACCGTCGTATCCTGAACAAGGCTACGATAGGCCTTATGAGGATTCCTCACAACATTACTACGAAGGAGGTATCTATATACCTTCACACACATACATATATATCCCCTTCTACAGGAATGAAAATTCTTGCATAAGACAACTTCTACCCATGCAAAGCTCTTGTAGAATATTAGTTGCTGGCTGTCGTAAAAGTTATAGGGAGCCCAAAACAATCAAAATAATTTCCTTACAGATATTTAAAATGTATAACCATGACTTGCCATTTCTAACAACAATAAAAAGACTAAAACATTTAAAAATAATTTTTCCTCAGTGGAAATCTTCTATTTGAACGTAAATCCATCAGTCCAATTTTTTTCTTCGTGTGTGTTTACATATGTATAATTTTACATATGAGTATAGTGCCTTTAGGAAACAGCTTGCTGATCATGTGTAGCTAGTGTGTGCTCTTGTAGCTGTCTTTAATTTTGTCTTTTTTATTTTATTTAGCATAGTCATGATCTTATGACTGTGATGTTCCAGTAAATGTAATGCTCGTATGGCAGAGACGCTGAAAATGCTGCAGTTCAACCTTGCAAAATTGGCTTTAACTGCAGTTTGTTTGGCCGAAATCCTTCTGTTTGGTTTGAGTTTTTTCTTTGTTTTGTTAACTTTTAAAAATCAACATGGCATTTTATTTTGTTCTTGTGTTGTTGGCTATGCATCTTAGAGGGAAAAGATTCATTAAGCAAACTTCTCAGTGTTTCTTTCCGTCTTCTCCAATTATCCTATAGGAAATTCACAATATGGCCAGCAACAGGATGCTTACCAGGGACCCCCTCCACAACAAGGATATCCACCCCAGCAACAGCAGTACCCAGGGCAGCAGGGCTATCCAGGACAGCAACAGGGCTATGGTAAGAACTTTTTCCAGTTTTTTTTTTTTTTTTTTTTTTTTTTTACCCCAAATGTGATTATTACTGTTTTGAAATATGAAAGTGGATATTTAACATTTAGTTTTATAAGAATTATTTTTTAAAATTCACAGTTGTAGCCTAGTCTACTTATTGGAACATTTATTTAAAATATTCCTCTTAGGTGAACTAATAATCCATGTAAAAAGAACTACAAGCTAAAGGTAGTACATTGACCAAATTAAAGTTCATAGTCATTGTAAGATCAGACACCAGTGACCAAAAAGGAGTCAGACCAAAAAGTGGCTGAGTAAGGCTTCTACTAGACAGGCACTTCAACCAGCTAAGCCACTGAGCCCGCACTGAGCAAGGCTTTTATTGTCATCTGCTCTCTGGGGAGGTTCACAGGTCCATCAGTGAGGGGCCAGAGAAGTCATGGGTGGCTGTGGGTGGGCAGCGACATTAGGGATTGGCTGGGGAACTCCATCAATCATGCAATCATCCGGGGATTGCGAAACACCATTGGGGTTTATCTGCCTGCGCCTGATTGGTTGATCCTTTATGGTGGGGTGGAGGGATGCTGCCCAAGCTGCCCAGTGCCCTGCCCCGATCCAATTGCCTGAAACCACCTAACAGTCATGTAAAAGACAAGAAAAATGAATACACAGACCCTAGTTGGTATCTATCACCAGCCAATAGCTTTGTGTGTGTTTGGGAAACTGATGATTGGAATTATTAACCATAACTATATAATTTGCTTAGGAAATTTGTTTCCAAGAACAAATAACTTACTACAAAAAATAATATTGATTTTAAAAAAATACAGATGAAGATATCTGTTGAGAATGCATGGAGAAAATGTATCTTGTCATTCTCTAGGTAAAAGGCAATCAGTATATCTATTCATAGAAATGTATTTATTGCAGTATCAACAGAGTTTAGGGGAAGTATAACCATGTTTTGTTATTAAATGCTTACCATATTACATACTCTTTTTGTCATAGCATGCTCAAGGAACTGATTCAATTGCCACTACACCAAAATAAAAAGGAAAAAATTACTTGGAGATCTGAATTTTAAAGTATTTTTTGTATTTATTAGATAAGGAGTGGGAAATGATGAGGACTTGCTATGTCAGTCTTCAACTTTAGGTTGTTATAGACATTTTATAGGAAAATAAGGTTTAATGGCATAGATGTAACTGCTTATTAAAACTGACACCACCTTATCACCTCTTGTTAACTTGGTCTCTTTTTCATATCAGTAATGTCTTACTGTTTTTAGTAACTGATTTAAGCTCTTTTGTTATTCTGGGCACCTTTGTCTACCTATGATAGAAAGTCTAAAAACCCAAGGTCAAAATGATACTCTCTAGCCCCTTCAGCATAAACATTGAAACTCATTCAGATATTGGGAGTCAGATATGTTCTCAAGAAAATTTGTGGTTCCCTGATTATAAATATGACCTTAGAAATAATCTGTGGATTTTGAACAGGGTACGATGGTGCATATCTGTAATTCCAGCAACTCAGCAGGTAGAGGCAGGAGAATTAAAAGTACAATACCAGTCCAAAAAAAAAAAAAAAGCCCTGAGTGGTAAAGCACTCAGTTCAATTTCCAGGACAGAATAAAGCAAAGGAACACACTTGCCTATCCCCTTCATGAGTATTTATAGTATTTATGTTTGTATTTATAGTAAATAGAATATTCTTATTTTATTCCATTTGCATATGAACAAATGTAATGTGGCTGAATCAGCCCCAATGATGGAATTTATTTAAAATGAAAATGTATTGTTTTCTTTTGACACTTTGCTCTGTAGTCATTGTTTTTATGGCAGGTTTTCAATAACTGTGGTAGAAAACATTTAAGTGTCAGAGCTTTTAGCTTATGCTTTATAAAGTATTCTTTACAGTAGATAATAGTAGAATATCTCAAATAGACATATTTGTTTAGGATACCAGTCAGTCCCTTGCCATCTTGGAACTCAAAATCATTTTTGTGGATAAAATGTTAAAGGTGATCCTCATAGTAACTTTTTTTTATTAGAGCATGAAAATTATACATAGTATTTGGGTTCATTTTGACAAAGTAATACATGCAAGGATTTTGATTTCATTCGCCATTCTCCCCCTCCCCTTTCCTTTGGTTCCTTCTTCTCTCTATTCTCTCTCCTCTCTGTTGATCTTACTTTCTATTCTGTATTTATATTTGATTGGTATTTTCTACATGCATACACAGGTAAAGTTCTTTTTGGTACATTTATGTATGTATATAATATGCTATTGTTAAATTCATTCCGTATTTCTACCCCTTTCCCATCTTTCCTCCCTCCTCTTTGTTCTCCTTCTACTCTACTGATCTATCATACATTTTTATTATATCCAGTTTCCTTCCCTGCCATCTTTTCTCCCTTATTTTACTCTAGCTTCCACATATGAGAGAAAACATTTGGCTCTTGATTTTCTGAGCCTGTCTTTTTTCACTTAGCATGATTTTCTCTATTTCCATTTATTTACTAGCAAATGCCATTATTTCATTCTTTATGGCTGAGTGGAACTGCTCTGTGTGTGTATATACTATATTTTCAGAACAACTTTGAAATCAAATTTTTTTCATGTGCAACCTGTTGCTCTTCAGATATTTTCTATTTTAAAATACTGTCATAATCAGTTTATTGATGTAGAGTATAGCCATGGGATTCCTTTGGTGATTGCAGATGTTAATCTGGAGTCTTACAGTTATAAATAACATTGATTCCCAGCTTTTATTCCTTTGCCTCTTGCTTCTACCAGTTAGTTTTCCAGTTATAAATCACAAATTTCCAATGTACAAATTACTCTTTTTGAGTTTCAATTTCCCATTTTACTATATACATTTAGTGAAATCTAGGGCATAACAATAGTTTCATTGAAGCAGCATTACAATAGTTTCACTCTTAGAACTATAACATTTATTTCACAAAGCATTTGGGGAAATGACGGTACCAAATTGTCCTTTGTAGTTTAGATGTAAAAATATAGTAACATCTAGTTTTATACCCTTCTCAAGTGCTAGGAACTTACTCTACTTTTTACCTAAACATTGATTTGTGGTAATTATTTTACAGGTCCTTCACAGGGTGGTCCAGGTCCTCAGTATCCAAACTATCCACAGGGACAAGGTCAGCAGTATGGGGGATATAGACCAACACAGCCTGGACCACCCCAGCCACCCCAGCAGAGGCCTTATGGATATGACCAGGTAAGTTATTGCACCATCTGTGGAATTGTCACTTTGCTTGCTCACAATTGATTAAGTTAAATAATTTTTAATTGAAAATTCATACTTCCTTCTCTTTGTTATAGTACATTTGTTATTTTTTTTAAAAAAGTATGTTACTTTTAAGTCTCTTTCCTAGAATGTTGCTCTAACATGTGAAACACATTTTTTTTTTTTTTTTTTTTTTTTAAGAAAGAGGGGACAGAGAGAAAGAGAGAAGCAATCTTTATTTACTTTTTCATGTGACTTTCATTCCTCAGACACTTCATTGTGTATGTGGTGCTGAGGTTTGAACTCACGTCCTGGCGCTTGCCAGTCAAGTGCCGTAACCGCTAAGCCACTGCTCTAACCCTCGTGAAACACATCTTGAAATAAGGCAAAGGTGTATTCTCATATTCTGTCTTTCATTCTCTTTTTTACCCTCAAGCACGCTTCCCATAGGTATTTTTCCTTCGTGTTTATTGCTGAAGATTTTGCCTTGACCTAGTACGATTTGGAATCCATCTGTTTCATTGTTTTTATTAGCTCCCTACTTGCTTCTCATTATGCTTCTAGAAGGTGTATATTTTTAGATGTTACCTTTAAGACTATGATCCAATTTGGAGTTAATTTTTGATGTGTTGCAGAATATGAATTAAATTTGTGTTTTCTTTTGACTAGATAGCTAACATTCTCAGCTATTTTTTGAAAAGACTCTTCTTCCGTTGAGTTATCTTTTTTCTTTTACTGAAAATTAGTTGTCCAAAACATGTATTTCTAAACTCTCTTCTGTTTCATCTGTTTTCATTTCAATACCATACTGTGTTCATTGTTACAGTTTTATAAGTAAATCTTGAAATCAGGTAGTGCTGATTTTCCAACTTTGTTCTTTTGTCAAAAGTTGTTTCATTACTGAGGATTCTTTATGTTTCCATATGAAGTTTAGAATCAATTTGTTAATTTCTGCATTAAAGCCTACTTGTATTTTCATTGGGATGGCCTTAAATCTATAGCCGGTCTGGTGGTTCATGCCTGTAATCCCAATGGCTTGGGAGAATCACAAGTTCAAAGCCAGCCTCAGCAACTAAGTGAGGTCCTAAGCAACTGAACAAGACCCTGTCTCAAAATTAAAAAAAAAAAAAGAGAAAAAAAGAAGAGAAGGAAGAGCTGAGTATGTGGCTTAGTGGTTAAGCACCTCTGGGTTCAATCCCTGATACCAAAAACAAAACAGTTTGGGGAGAATTGAAATGATATCAGTGAGTCTTTCAGCTTATCAAAATGGCATATATATTCCTTAAAAAATTGTTTTTCAGCAGAACTATGTTGTTCTCAGTGCACAGCTCTTAACACAGCTATTGTCAAATGTATCCCATAAATAGGTTTTTGTGTTTTTTGTTTTTTTAAAGAGAGGGACAGCGAAAGAGAGAATCAATTTATTTAGTTTTTCATGTCGTTTTCATTCCTCTGACACTTAAGTTGTGTACATGGTGCTGGGGTTTGAACCCGAGTCCTCATGCATGTCAGTCAAGCACTGTAACTGCTGAGCAACTGCCCTAGCACACCCCTAGTTTTGATGTCATCTACATTTTTTAAAAGTTTCAATTTCCAGTTAGTAGCTAGCATATACAAACATTATTTATTTAATGAGAGAGTAAGAGAGAATCAAGTTTATTTTTTCATCTTTTTTTTTTTTAATTTTTCTGACACTTAGTTGTATATGTGGTGCTTGGGTTTGAACTGGGTCCTTGTGCATGCCAGGCAAGTGCTTTATTTATTTATTTAAAGAGAGAGGGACAGTGAGAAAGAGAATCAATTTTATTTATTTCTTCATGTGGCTTTCAGTGCTCTAAGACTTCATTGTGTGTGTGGTACTGGGGTTTGAAGCGCCGTAACGGCTGAGCCACCACTCAAGCCTCCCCATAATTTATTTTTGTATATTGATATTTTATCAAAACTGTAACCTTATTAATATCATTTATTATATCTAGTAGCTTTTGTGTAGATTACATTCACATTTTCTATATAGAAATCATATTGTCTTCAAATAAAGATGATCTTAATTTCTTTCTTTCCAGACTGAATGCTGCCAGCTCCCATTCTTCCTATATCCCCTGCCTCAACTAGCATTCAATAATATAATGTTAATTAAAGATATGAGAGTGGACATATTTTTTATCTTATTCCTGATCTCAGGGGGAAAGTGATCGATCATTCTTCATTCTTACATAAGACATTAGTTATAGTTGTTTTTTTGTTGTTGGTTTTTTTTTTTTTTTGATAGATGTCCTTTATCAGGTATGGTATTACTAATTTGCTGAGATATTTTTTTTTTAAATCAGGAATGAATGTTTTAGTTTTGTCAAATGATTTTTCCTTATCTATTGAGGGGGAATCACTTTTTTTTTTAGTCTAACATATTGCATTATTATCTGACCATAAAATTTTAAATTAACTTTCCTACTTGGTCATGATGTATTATCATTTCATATATTGGATTTGATTAGCTAAAATTTTGTTTAGAATTTTTCTAACTATTTTCTTGAGGAATATTGGACTCAAATTTTCTTTTCCTCTAATGTCTTTGTCTGGTTTTGTTACCAAGGTCAAGTACTAGCCTTATAGAGTGGTTGGGAAGAATTTCTCCATTATTTTTCTTGAAGAATTGGCATAAAATTGGTAATGTTCTTTCTAAAATATTTGGTAGAATTCACCAGTGACTTGGACTTGGAGTTTCTTTGTTAGTTTTAAATTACAAATTTAATTTATTTATTAATTATAGGTATGTTTAGGTTTTCTATTTCTCCTTGGGTAACTCTTTTTTCTAGAAGTTTGTCCATTTTATCTGTGCTTTTGAATAATTTCTTTATTATCCTTTTAGTAGCTCTAGAATCTGCAGTGATATTATGTTTCTTATTTCTCATAGTGGTAATGTTTATCTTTCTTTTTTCCTTATTAATCTGATTGGTTTTTATCTACTTTATTAATTTTTCCCTAAGAGCCTAGCTTTTGGTTTTAGTTTTTTTTGCCCATTTACTCTTCTGTTTTCTTTTTACATAAGTTTCATTTGCTTTTCTTTTCCTACTTTCTTAAGATGGAAGCTATAACTTCATTGACTTAGGACCTTTCTGATCTAGGTGTTCATTCCCCTGTAAGTGTTCTCAAACTGCATCGCACAGTTTTAATATGTTCTATTCTCATTTTCAGTCAGTTAAATTACATTCCGATTTTGCTTCTGATTTCTTTTTTTGACCCAAGAGTTAGAAGTGTATAACTTAATTATTTTCTAATTTAATTTTATCATTTTAATAGAACGTATTTGTTATGGCTTGAATTCATTTGTATTTATTTTTTTCATGACCAATACATAAAGGCATTATTTTGTTATTAATATCTTTGACTATATTTGCTGGATCCTGGATTCAATTATTTTACTCTGGATCAAGCAAACAAATGGGTCAGTAATTTTTAACATCTATGACATTTGCACTTGCAAGATGTCTTCTTGCAATCCTTCTAGCCCCAGAGCAATTCTAGATCAGCAACAGAAAGTTAAGGCAAGAATAAGAAAGCCATTGTATTCTGGATGCAGTTTAGGCTTCCTTATTTATTTATTTATTTATTTGTTTTTATTAGTTTGACGTAGTCTAACATATTGGAGGGAATTGTTGTTACATATTCATGCATACATGGATATTGACATAGTGAGATAGTAAGTTAAGGCTGATCCTAGACCAGGATCCACTCCTCTTCATCCATTCCCCAAACTCATGTCTCCTCTGTAATCCCACCATAACATAGTTTGAAATGAACATATACATATATAATGATTGTTGACATTTCTGAGTTTCTCTGCCTACCTGTGTATAGCAAGTCATTTGGGGTTTTTTTTTTTTTTGAGATGTGTTTTATGGCTCAGAGTATGGTCTGTGGGGATATTCTGTAAATGTCACTTAGAAAAGGTTGGTTGATGATGTTTTTTCTTTTGTTTTGGTACTGGGAATTGAACCCAGGAGCTCTCTACCCACTGAGTTGTATCCCCAGCTCCTACCCTTGCTTTCTATTTCTTGAGACAGGGTCTCCCTAAGTTGCACACACTGAACTCAAATTTGAGATGCAAAGCTGGGATTATAGGAATGTATCACCACACCTGTTTATAGCTTAGTTTAAGTCTTCTAGGTCTTAGCTGGATTTTTTTTTTTACACATTACCTTAATTATTGAGAAAAGAGTATTAAATATTTGTTTACAATTATATGTATTTCTCCTTTAGTTTTGTCCATTTTTACTTCAGATATTCTGCAGTACATTTTAAGGTACATAAATTTTTAGGATTTTTAGTTTTCCTGATGAATTTGTTCCTTTACCATTTCTTCATTATCCCTGGTAATATTGTTTGCTCTTAAATCTATTTTTTAAAATTTTTTATTTTTGAATAACCATACAAGTTTTTAACAAAATAATATAAAATGTGTATAGATCTTAAAGCTATTTTATCTGAGGTTAATATATCTGTTTTCTTAGGGTTAGTATTAGGATGATATATTTTTTCATTCTTTTACTCTTAAATATTTTTGTTTTTATATTTACATCATATGTAGACATCAGTAGTTAGATCTTGCTTTTTTATCCAATCTGACAATCTCTGCCTTTACATTTTTTAACATTATGTATAATATGATTATAGATATGGCTAAGTATATCATCTCTATTATTTTTCCCTCTATTTGTCTGCATCTTGTTTTTATTCTCTTTCTGTCTTATTTTGATTTTTCCTGATTTTAAAGAATTGGCTTTATTTAGATATAATTCACATATATTATACAGTTTACTATTGTAAAGTATAACTATATTCATTGGTTTTTATAGTATCCACAAAGTTGTGCAGCCATCACCACTATGCTCAGTTTAGGACATTTTACCATCTGGGGAAGAAACTGAATCTCTATGGATTTGCTTATTCTGCACCCTTAAGATAAATGGAATCACACAATATATGGTGTTTTGTGAATAGTATTTTGTTTTCTTACATTTAGTATAATATTTTCTAAGTTTGTCCATGTAGTATGTATCAGTCAGTTCAAGTGAAATTATTATTATTATTATTTTTTTTAAAGAGAGAGGGACAGTGAGAGAGACAGAGAAAGAGAGAAACAACTTTATTTAGTTTTTCACATGGCCTTAGTTGCTCCAACACTCAGTTGTGTATGTGGTGCTGGGGTTTGAACCCGGGTCCTCGTGCTTGCCAGGCAGGCACTGAAACCGCTGAGCCACCGCTCCAGCCCCCAGTTCAAGTGAAATTAAACCACTCCGTATGACATAAAAACCTTAGGATAGATTCCTTTTATTTTTTTTCTCAACCTTCATGTTAGTATTACAAAAATTACTTATACAAATATTATAAACCCCTGTCTATATGACATTCACTTTAAAAAATCACTTGTCTTTTTAAATTATTTAAATAATAAGGAAAAAAATTATATGTTACCTATATAGTTCCTGCTTCTGGTATTCTTCCTTGCTGTGTGTACATCCATTTTTTCCCACCTGGTATCATTTTCTTTTGCCTGAAGAACAGCCTTCACCATTTTTGGAAATAGATATCTTCTGGTAATAAATTCAGCTTTTTTTTATGTTTAAAAGTATTTATTTTACCTTCATTTTTAAAGATATCTTCTGTGGGTATAGAATTCTACATTGACAGATGTTTTTCTTTCAGTACTTTAAAAATGTTTCTCTACTGTTGTCTTGTTTACATTGTTTCCAAGGAGACGTTTGCTATCATTCTTTGTTTTAGTGTTTTTTTTCTCCAGCTGCTAAGGTTTTTCTCTTTATCAAATTGTTTGACTGAAAAATTTTTCTCTTCTGCAAATTGTAACCAAAAACAGATTTCTTCGTATTTCTCACGTTTGATTTGTTGAGCTTCTTGGATGTGTGGCTTTTTGGTTTCTATCAAACTAGGATAATTTTTGGTAAATTATTTTTTCTATCTCTGCCCTATACTCCTTTCTCTGCACCTCTGTTTATGTATGTATTTAACTGTCTGAAATTGTCCCAGAACTCACTGATTCTCTGTTTTTAATTAATTTTCTTTGTTTTATTTTGGATATTGCTATGTCTTGAAATTCTTTAATTTTTTGTTTATTGTCTATTCTGTTTTTAATCTTTCTGAAGGTTTTTTCATCTCAGTCATAATTTCTACCTCTCCAAGTTTGATTGGACTTTTTATATCTTTTGTGTCTCCTTAAAGTTTTTGAACATAAAAGAACATAAAAATATGTTTTAATATCCATTCTGCTAATTCTTATCATTTTTAGGTCAGTTTTGATGAATCGATTTTGTTTGATCCTTGTTATGAGTCACATTTTTCTCCTTTGTGTGTGTGAAAATCTTTTTGGATTCTAGACATTATATCTATTATTTTGTTGGGTGATAGATAATATTTGTATTTCTAGAAATATTCTTGAGCTTTGTTTTGAGATTTGGTTTAATAAGTTAGAAGTACTTAGGTATTTTCAAGTTTGCTTTTAAGATCTTATAGGCAAGACCAGTGCTGTATCTAGTCTTGGTCTAAATATTCCCTACTATTAAGGTAAGAGCCTTACCAGTGACCTTTGAAACAAGACTTTTTCACTGTGGCTGGTGGAAGGGAACAAGCACTATTTCTGTCCCTGTGTGAGTGCTGGATATTATTTCCTGGTATCCTTTTTGCATGTTTTATTCCTCAGCCCTTGGTATTTTTCTCACTTATTTATATATTAGTACCGTGCTGAATATTCAAGGATTCTTTTGCAGATCTTCACAGTTCTCTCCAGCAGAATTTTCTCCAAACTCTAAGCTTTATCTTCTCAGAGCATCTGGCAGATATCATCCTGGGCTCCCCTCCATCCTCTACACACACGCTACAGCCTGGAAATTCTCAAGGCAGTAAGCTGTAGTACAAAGGGTGCATCTCATTTGTTTACATCTCAGGAATTATTGTGCTTTGTTGCTTCTGTCCAGTGTCCTGAATATAATTATTTCATGATGTTTTGTTGTTGTTGTTGTTTCAGGCTGCAGGATAAATTGATTTTGCCTGGAAAAAGTGCTTTAATTTTTCAGCATAACATTTGTCTCCATTCGATGGATTAGTTATATTTTACTTCCCATAATATAAGTTCTTTAAAAGCATCACTTTGGGGCTGGAGCCGTGGCTCAGCGGTTTTTGTGCTTGCCTGGCAAGCATGAGGACCCGGGTTCAAACCCCAGCACCACGTACACAACTCAGTGTTGGAGCAAGGAACGCATGTGAAAAGCTGAATAAGGTTGTTTCTGTCTTTTCCTGTCTCTCTCACTGTCCCTCTCTCTTAAAAAAAACTCTCACTGTCCCTCTCTCTTAAAAAAAAAAAAAGCATCACTTTGTTTTATGACTATTGAGTTTTCATTCGTTACCAAATAGACAGAACACATAGCCAATAAATATTAGTGAATAAATAAAGCATAAATAAATGCATAAGGCCGTTACTTCCTAGATTTAAATGGCGATCATAAGAATAAAGAGAGGAACCCCCTAAAAATTATTGTGAGGAAATTATAGTCTTTAAAGTGATTAGATAAGTTGAATAAAGGAAAGAAATTAAAGATGATTGTTATTGTTCAGGTTTCTAGCTTAGGAGCTTTTCTGATTCATTGTCTCTCATAAGGCAATCTTTTTAATTTATTTTTTATACATAGTTTCAATTTATTATGCTATTAACTTGCAAATCTTTGTTTCTTATCTGAATTGCTCTTTTAAAAATCAGATGCCTACTGGACATCTTCACTTAGGTGTATCATATGTATATTAATTCAGTATAACCAAAACAAACTCAATATTTTTTTTCCATCCAAGCCAATTTCTTCTTTCAGTATTCTTTTCTTTTCTTTTAGTGTTCTTTATCAAAGAGGGGGGTATTATACTACATTGGAGTACCAAATATTCTATTTAATATTTAAGCCTTCCCTTCTTTCCTCCCCCCATCTGATGAATGACCAGATCTTGATTATCCTTCCTGAAAAGCTCTTGAATCTATCCACTTCTAACTTGGTTTAGACCATTATCACCCTCTGTCTTTGTTGTGGTAGGAGCTTTCATACTGTCTTCTTATTTTCTTTCTTATTAATTCTTGACATTCTAGTAAGTGGAATTTTATAAGTTACAAAAATTGAGGAAACAGAAACTGATGCTTGGGATATTGGATTGATTTACTCAACAGAACCAAGATGTGATGAGGCAGGATGACAAATTCTGAGTGACAGAGCCCATGCTCAGTGTACTATACTGTAGTCCTTCCATACCTGTGGCTTTGCTTTTCTTAAGTTTCAGTTACCTGTTGCCAGCCACAATCCAAAAATATTTCATCATCACTTTTTTGAGAGAGAGACCACATTCACATAACTTTTATTACAGTATATTACAGTTGTGTTGTTATTAGTCTCTCACTCTGCCTAATTAATAAAGTAAATTTTATCGTAGGTATGTCTGTATAAGAAGAAAATAGTACATGTAGGGTTTGGTGCTATCTATGTTTTTAGGGATCCACTGAGGGTCTTAGGAAGTTTCCTATGTGCACAAGGTGGGGACTACTCTACCACTGTTGCCACCAATAACATTAGTGAGTACTTGTGGTTCGCAAAACATTTTCTTTCTTTTTTCTTTTCTTTCTTTTTCTTTTTCTTTTTTGGATAACTTCTGAAGTAGGGATGATAATCACCCTTGCCAGATGAAAAAATTAAGACTCAGGAAATTATATAACTTCTTGTCCAAGGTCCAAGAAGGCTGTTAAGTGGTAAAGGTTATTACTAGAAATTGGCTTCTGACTCTAAAACTTGTACTTGTAACCTATTATACTCCCCTTGAATTTGCTACTGGTATCAGATATATAGTTATAGCTTTTTAAAAGGCTTGATTGTGATTTGGTTTGGCACTAGCAATGTGGTTGAGTGTGGTAAAGTTATTTAAACTTTTTAAGTGCCTCAATTTCTTCATCTATAAAATGGAGATAATATTTCCTGTAGAAGTAATAGGTAGACGCAAAGGACTTACATGTCTGACACATGTGAGTCTCAGTTATTGAGGTACAGTAAGGGTTAACTACTGTTAATATTAATTTGCCTTTCTTATTCTCCATTACCTTAAACTCTTACAGAATAATTATTAGCTTCTGTTGCTCGTTATTGTATTATTACTTCCTACTTTCCTAAGCATGCTATATATTTTTTTCCTCCCTGCCTTTGCTGTAGCTATTCCTTCTATTTGAATTGCTCCCTGTTCTCTGCTTTCCAAATCTTAGCTTTTTCTTAAGGCTCCCACATTATCTGAAATATTCTTCTAATTATTTTAGTCTATGCTAATCTTTTTCTTTCCAAACTTTTATAGAATTAATCTTTTATTCTGAAATTATACTTTAATTATTCATTTCTATATCTTCTTTCTCCATTTGCAAATTTATTATCATTATGAACAATGTGTTCTATAAATGTTTATAATTAGGTATGATTTATTTGGCATACATTATTGAAGATGTCTTATGTGTCAGGCACTCTTTAATACTTGGGGCTTAAAGATGGATAAGATCTGCTCCCAGTCCTTAAGTAGTTCGTAATGTAGTAGATAAGTTATAATTTGGATTTCTGTGTTATGGCAGTTCTTAGCCAACTCCTTTTCATTGTTAAGATCTCATTTCACACATTCATTAAGGAAGTATTTTCCTCCAACGTTGAGACTCAGTGATTTGTAATATTTTTTTTTCTCCCTTTGAGACTGAGTCTTATCATGTTGCCCAGACTGTCCTTGAACACCTGGGTCAGGTGGTCCTCCTAACTCAGTCACTTAAGCAACTGGAACTACAGGCATGCGTCACACCATCCTGCTGATTTATAATTCTAAAAGCCCCTTTCTCATGTCCGTTCTTATTTATGTGTCAGAACAGACAAAGCAGGTGGGAATTAATATAGCCACTAACACAAAGGAAATTATATTCTAAAGGTGTAGATGTTATTCTTCCATTTTATGTAAAGAAACAATACCAGAGAGCTTTTCTAGGCTCAAATAAAAAGTTAGCAACAGAGTTAGAACTTTTCAGTTTTAGTATTTAGATACTGTAACCATGGATTAATAAGCTACAGAATGCTAGGCATTAACTTTTGTATTTTTATTTTAAACCTTTTTTTTAAGAGAGAGAGAGAGAGAGAGAGAGAGAGAGAAACGGACAGGGAGAGAGAAAGAGAGAATCAACTTCACTTACTTTTTCATGTGGCTTTCATTGTTTTGATACTTCACTGTGCACATGGTATGGGGTTTGAACCCACGTCTCCGTGCATGCCAGGCAAGCACTGCAACCGTTAGGCCACCGCTCCAGCTCCTATTTTGAACTTTTTAAGATAGAAAACTTAAATTTAAAGAAGTAATATAACACACACACACACACACACACACACACACACACACATACACACATACACACACATATACACCTGTTGTACAACTTCAGCAGTTATCAACATTTTGCCAGTGCTGTTCTGTCTTACCCCTCACCCCTCACATTAGTTTATCTTCTTTTGAGAGTTTTTAGGGTTTTTGTTTGTTTGTTTGTTTTTGTTTTTGTTTTTGTTTTTTGGTACTGGGGATTGAACATAGGGGTTTAACCACTCAGCCACATCCCCAACTCTTTTTATAGTTTTCTTTGAGACAGGGTCTCACTAAGCTGCTTAGGGTCTCACTAAGTTGCTGAGGCTGGCTTTAAACTTGCAATCCTCCTGAGCCAATGGAATTACAGGTGCGTGCCACTGCACCTAGCCTTTTCAGAGTATTTTAAAGCAAATCCTATATATAATTTTACCTATAAGCAGTTCAATATGTACATTATCTTTAATTTGGCTGAATATAGCTATATAGAGTACATTAATATGAAATACTTTAATTGTATTTAAATGTAGTCATTTCATTTTATACATAGTGAATATTCAACAGTTATCAAGCATTTATCTACTTCTGTGGAAATACAAACTTTCAGGGTACTATTATGGTACAGAAATATTTCATCACTAGAATATTTTTTTTTCAATGGAAAGATAACCATTTATTTTATTATTTTTTTTTAAGAGAGAGAGGGGGACAGTGAGAGAGAAGAGAATCAATTTTATTTAGTTTTTCATGTGGCTCTTGTTGCTCCAACACTTTTTTGTATACATGATGCTAGGGTCCGTACCCACATCCTCACGCATGCCAGGCAAGTGCCTCAACTTCTAAGCCACCACTCCAGCCCCACTAGAATATTTTCTTGAGTCACATCTGTGTGACTTGTAGGGAGATATTTAGCCAAAGGAAACTAAGCTTCCAGTGAGTATTATTTTTGGAAAATGGGTGCTTTTATGAGCATTTATTTTATTTTGTATTATTTGGTATCAGGGATTAAATAAACCAGGGGCATTTTACCACTGAGTTATATCTCCACCCTCCCCCTGCCTTTTTTTTTTTTTTTTTTTTTTGAAATAGGGCCTTGCCAAGTTGAAGTTGGCTTTGAAGTTGCAATCTTCCTGCCTCAGCCTCCCAAGCTGCTGGGATTGCAGGCGAGTGCCATCATACCCAGTTTATGAGCATCTGTTTTAAACACATTTAAGAAAATTTTAATAAAATATGTATTTTCTAGTATGTCTTGTGTTTTGTTTTTTGTTTTTGTTTGTTTGTTTTAGAGGAAAGATATTTCTTCTAAGGTTAAATTTTAGCTCACTGGTAGAATTTTGCTACTTCATCATGTCTTTTTCATGTGTATTCTTTTTCTCTGCCATCCTGCTAGCCTACAGGTCTTCAAGTCTACCTTATTAAAAACTATCAAAACAAAATAAATCTTCCTTGATTTTATGTCATAGTTGCCTATCTGAGTATCTTTCCTGACCTTTTGTTGACCTCAGGGAAAGGCCCGAATTCTTTAGTTTAAACAGAAGGTTCTTTACCTTTTATCTCTCAGATACCTTTCCATTCTTACTTGCTACTTCTTACCTCAGATACTCTTGATGTTAATTTATAATAGTAGGCCTGGAGTGCTGGCTCAGCGGTTATAGCGCTTGCCTGGCATGTGTAAGTATGTGAGTTCAAACCCCAGCACCACGTGCACAATGAAGTCTCAGATCAATGAAAGCCATGTGAAAAACTAAATAAAAATTGATTCTCTCTCTCTCTCTCTCTCTCTCTCTCTCTCACTGTACTCTCTTTCTTTAAAAAAAATAATAATAATTTATAATAGTAGTTGTAACAAGCTACACTCTCACAAGGTTGTCACTTTAGTGTATGATTTATACACTAATAATTGCCACATCAGAATTTAGAACTAGAACTTTTTGCACATCACTGCTCAATTCTTTTCAACAAAGTTTGCCAAGTATTTTAAACCCCACTATAGGACAGCTACTGTTCTAGGTCCATTTGCTAATCCCTTGTGTATTATGGAGTATAAAATTCATTTGCTATTGAATATAACATAAGAAGAAATTAGAGTAATACTGTGTACCTAGTAAATAATAATTTTGCTTGTTGGAGGTAATGTTGCTTTTGTACTGTGACTACATAAAAATTATCTGTAATTTTCTGTGCTAAATGAATTTAGGTCAAACTATCATCTAATTATTTTTTAAATTTATCTTTTAGGGACAGTATGGAAATTACCAGCAGTGAAAAAGTACTTACATTCCAATAGCCAGTATCATTTAGCAGCCATATTGTCACCTCAGCACTGTGGACACCTCCCTGTGAAGAGATCCTTCCATTCCATCTAGTTTTTGGAAAAACCTTATGGATAAGTGGCTGTTTCATCATTAAGCAGCCTTTGTGGTTTAGTTGTAAAAGGCTTTAGTAGCTGAAAAATATTCAGTTTCACATTTCTACTCTAGATGGCAACATTGGACAGAAAATGTAATGACAGCCAATTTGCAGTGATTTCCGAAGTGTGTTTCAAATGGACTGTTACAGACTGAAAGGTGTGAACAGCTTTGTATGTTTATGAAGGTTAAGGGAATTTAATACTTTTCCACAGATTCTTTTGTAAGGGGGAAGAGGGAAATGTACACTTTTTACAGCAGCAATATTTTGTATATTATGTTTATTTCATGTGAATATGCAAGGCGGTACACTACGCACTGGACAGAATCAGAAATCCTCTGTTAATGTGGACTGGAGTGTGGTAGATGCTTGATTGTGCTGGTCTCAAAATGGTGTACTACGAAGATAGAGGTGAGGGAGAAGACAAAGCATACCATATGTCCACTGTTACGTTCTTATAGAGGAAATCCAAATCCCTTTATCTGTCAGATAATCAGGGCACTGTGACACAGTTTTGAGTAAAAAGACATTTTTTTTTAAAAACAGCTTTCCAGTTTTGTGAATTAAAACCTTTTTTTATAAAGATCATTTATAATACTGTTTTAAAATGTGAGGCAATAAGAATCACTTTATGTTGAATCTAAAGAGTCTTTGGTAAGAGTCTTTGGTAATAGTTTCAGGTAAACGAAGTGGTAATCCTCTCCTAAGATAGCAATAATAGAAAGTTTTAATTTTACCTAGTTTGAATAATCAGGGAACTTAGTAAGTAATATCAAAACATTTTATAAATGATGTTAAAGAAGAGTCAGCATTGATCCAGTAATTTTATTTTTTAACATTAGAAAGATAATTGGTTAATATAACAAAATAGTTCAGGAGACTTTCCAAACCTTTATTTTAACCTTTTAACTGGAAATAATGCCTTTTATAGAGGGGCACTTTCATGTTTTTTCCTTTATGTTAAGTAATATAATACAGAAACGTTTAGCAAAATACTCATTGATGAGGCTTTTCTGATCTGTATTAAAAGCATAGAGGTTGCATTTTAGATCTTGTTTGTAAGCATGACATATTTAATCATTATTTGAGACTGTTCTGTGTCTGATCATTTTAGCTAAATTCAGGGCAGGAAAGCATGCGTTGAGAAATTTCTAACCAATTATTTAAACATAATCTGAAAACATATAGCCCAAAGGTAAGTTGCTATTTTCATCACAGTTGCCTGTGTCCAGGGAAAAAGATATATTCTTTGTAATTGAATTGGTTTTTCCCACTTCTAACTGGAAACAAAACAGAAGGGGTACCATAAATTTGAGTAAGCAGAACATACTGATATCAACATTGTAATCAAAAGGAGGAATTTCAATGTGTCTCTGTGTGTTTGAGAGAGAGAAAGAGAATGTGTGTGTTTTAAGGCAAGAACAGGTTTTTTCCAACTTGGTCAATAGAAAATGGATATCAAGTTTGAGCAGATAAAGCAAGAACAGCCTTATTGTGATTGAAATGCTTATAGGTTCTGTGCCAATTTTCCACCACTGTGTACTTTGTTGCTATTTAAAACTGTATCAACTCTAACAGAAGAATAAATTATTTGTGATTTTAATTTTCTCATTTGTTTCTTTAAATTAGATCTCTTTGACTCTCTTGTTTTGTCTGGAGACTGTGCTGTGGGTTTTTTATAAGTTAGTCCAGTATAAGCAGACTATATTTGTATTCTAGGACTTTATCAAAATTCTCTTGCCATGCCCAAGTTAATTAGAATTAACTGTTCCGTAATCAGTATGTTGTGTAGGCTGTTTGTTATAGAATTCTTTCTCTGAAAATGAAGTCCATGAGGCTATAATCAAGATGACTGAATTAGATAAATGAGTTGAAGAGACAAAATTGTGCTGAACCCAACCTGGTATAGATACGTTATCTCATTTGAAATAAGCTCAGCTGACATTAAGAAATAATTTGTCTTGCCAACCCATCTTCTGTTGTCTTATTCTCCTTTTAATGGAAACTAAAATTGCAATTTTAATAAGCAGAATTTCCTCCAGGACTTTCTTCCTGGAGACTAGTACATTTGCAAGGTTTAATTGTTTTATAACAGTCCTATTTCGTAAAAGTTTTTAATTGGTGGTGACAAAAATTGCCTTACTCCTTTGATACCTAGTAGAAAGAATAACTTTACCAGTGACTTTCTACCAAATTTAACATTTCCATACAATGTAGTCGAAAACTTTCATTTTATGAAAATGTGTTATAATGAATAAATTTCCAGAAGCAAAATATCACTAAGAAAAGAGCAGGGTGATTATTGGTAAGAACATTTCAAAATCTCGTTTTCTAATTTGGTTAGACTATATTAGGGTTCTGTAGCATTATTCAGGTTGCACATCTTGGTTTTAATATTTTTTTTTAGTATGGAATGCTTTATGAGTTTGTGTGTCATCCTTGCACAAAGGCCATGATAATCTCTGTCTCATTCTACTTTTAGTGTATGTACTGCCAAAGTGAGCACTTTTTTTTTTTTTTTTAAAGAGAGAGTGAGAGAAAGAATCACTTTTTTTTTTTCATCTGGTCAGTTTTTCCGACAGTTAGTTGTGTATATATTATTGGGGTTTGAACACAGGTCCTCACACATGCCAGACAAGCGCTCTAACCACTCAGCCACCGCTCCAGTCCCTGGTTTTAATTTTTTAAATGAAATTTTCAAACACACTAAAGTAGAAAGAAAGGTATAATGAACTCCCTGGTTCTAGTAACCCAGTTTATTTATTTAGCAACTCGTGGCTACAAACTTCTGTTGTCTATACAACATTCTACAAATTGAGTCAAACACTGTTATTTAATGCCTAAGTATTTCAGTAAGGATCTCTAAGACATAATTACTCTTTAAAAAAAAAATTCCTTGGACCCTAGGACTCTTAATTCTGCATTTTCACTGTTAACATTGAGTTAGAAACCCATCTAAGAATCCATACCTATAAACCACTGCCTTTTCTTTCATTTAAAAAAAAGTCATTCATAGGGGCTGGAGTGATGGCTCAGTGGTTAACAAGCGCTTGCCTGGCATGTGCAAAGACCTGGGTTGAAACGTTAGCACCACATGCACAACTAATTATCAGAGAAACAAAAGATAAAAATGAAAAAATAAATTTGATTTGCTCTTCCTTGCTCTCTCTCCCTCTCTTTAAAAAAATAAGTCATTCATATTAAATAAAAGATTAATAGAAATATTATGTAAAAAGTGAACATTTTCCATAATTTGATTCCTTAAAGATAACATTTATTAAAAGTCTGGTACATTTTTTTCTGACTTGATTTTAAGCACTTAAGCCAGCATATATTAGTTTTTTGAAAACTGGAATGATACCATATACCATTTTGTAACTCCTTTTTTTCTTTTCTCTCTTTTAGCCTAGAAATCTTAAATGCTCCCTTTTTCTATATTGCCTCTATTTTTTCTCTTCTTCTTCTTCTTCTTCTTTTCTTTTCTTTTTTTTTTTTTTTAATCCAGGGTCCTTGCTATGTTGACCAGGCTGGTCTCATATTTGTTATCCTCCCACCTCAACCTCCTGAGTAGCTGGGGTTTCAGGCCTGCACCACTGCACCTGACTTGCTTCTCATTTTTTTTTACTATTGTAGAAACAAAGTTTTTATAAGAGGTCTGCATAGATTTTTTTTTTATGCTTTTAGAATATTTCCTTACAACATTTTTCTAACATGGTAGTTGTACTGCTGTGGGCGTTTTAAGAAGTGTCAACACACCTAAAAGGTTGTTACCAATACCAGTTTGTTAGCCTTGTTAAAATTCGCAATTCAGGCTAGAGCGGTGGCTCAGCAGTTGCCAGGCATGCACAAGTGCATGGGGTTCAAACCCCAGCACCCGCCGTTGTTGGAGCAATGAAACTCATGTGAAAAACTCAATAAAAATTGATTCTCTCTGTCTCTCTCTCTCAGTCACTGCCCTCTTCTCGTTAAAAAAAAAAAAAAAAGATTTGTAGTTCTAGTGGAGTTTTAAAAAAATATCTCTGAACTTAATTACATTTAATTTATTTGGAAGTCGAGCATCATTTCAAATGCTTAATGGCACTTTACTTTTTGTTCTGTAAATGCATTTTTTTTTAAAGAGAAGGACAGTGAGAGAGATAATCAGTTTTAGTTTTCCATGCAAATTTTGTTGCTGTGACACTTTGTTGTGTAAATGGTGCTGGGGTGTGAACCAGTTTCCTCAGGCATGTCAGGCAAGCACTGTAGCTGCTGAGCCACCGCTCCAGCCCCCTGTAATACATTTAAATGTCCCTTGTCCATTTCTCTGTTAAGATGAGAAAAAGAAATTTTGTATACACGTATACACACTCATTTATGAAACTATACATGGCTCTATAAGCACATATCCTTTGTTGTTTTTGTCTGTTCATTATTTTTACAACTTATTGTCTGGGGCTGGAGCAGCGGTTATGGCACTTGCCTGGCATGCACGAGGACACAGGTTCATACCCTAGCACCATGTACACAACACAGTGTTAGAGCAACAAATGCCACATGGAAAACTAAATAAAATTGATTCTCTATTTTTCTCTTTCACTGTCCCTCTCTCTCTTAAAAAACAAAATAAAACTTATTATCTTGTCTTTTACTCTATCAAAGTTTCAAGATTTTATATCATAAAAAAATTGATTTGAAACTTCCTAACTTGCAAATTTATAAAAATATTTCTCAGTTTTGCTTTCATCTTTCTTTTGGCACTGAAGATTGAACCCAGGGGCACTGAGCCCATCCCCTGTCTTTTTATTTTTTATTTTGAGACAGGGTCTAAGTTTCTTAGGGCCTCACTTAGTTGCTGAGGCTGGCTTTGAACTTGTGATTCTCCTGCCTCAACCTGCTGAGTCACTGGGATTACAGGTTTGTGCTACTGCGCCTGGTTGCTTTAATTTTTCGAAAAACTTATTGTACATAGCATGATTTAATGCATTAATTGTTTTCCTATCTGGATAACCAGTTTTTAAACAATATTTATAGAAAAAAATATTTTTCTTCCAGTAATTTGAGATGTCTTTATCAGAAAAAATTAAGGCATGTTTTATTCCATTTCAAAGACCAGTTAGATTCATTAAGTTTAACTTAATTGCTATACAGTTGTGTATTACCTGGCTCCAATAAGGTGGTTGTTGGGTTTTTTGTTTTTTTGGTTTTTTTTTTTTTTTTGGTACCTGGTATTAAACCCAGGGGTGCTTAACCACTAAGCCACATCCCATCCCTTTTCATATTTTATTTTGAAATAGTGTCTCACTAAGTTGCTGAGATTGGCTTTGAACTTGTGATCCTCCTGTCTCAGCTTCCTGAGTTGCAGGGATTACAGGCGTATACCACCATGCCCAGCCTAGATGTTTTCTTTTTTTTAATTGGATAAAAGTTACCTGTAAAGATACAATGATTGGCTTCTTAATGGTAATAGAATTAAAATGTGTTTTTATATAGAATGACTGGAACTTCTTAGAGATTTTTGCTTGAAATTTAGAAGCTCTTTAATTTTTTGTGCCCTGCTAATTATCTGTAGCTGCCCCAAGGTATCTATTGGATAAATAAGGGAAAAAAATCAATAGAAAAATCTTGCTTTATTGTTTACAAATTAAAGTCTCTGAAATAGATAATGCAATATAATTTTCATTAATTTAATAAAAAGCAAATAGGGTAACTAATTTATTGCTCAGTGTAGAGAACTTTTGAAAATATGCACATATATATATTATATATGGATAAATGTGTATATTTTTAAATTTTTTGTTTTCCTGATACAGATCTATAGTTTAAAAACTTAAGTATATGTTAACATTTATGTTTAAGTTATAATCTTTAAATGTGATAACACATTTTTCATGATACACAGTACATTTTTTAAAATAATGCCAAATTAGGTGAATAAGAAATTCTGAGTGTTCTAGGAGTTCTTTTTTTTTTTTAATCATTTCTTGTCTCTATTAGGGAATACTGATTATTCCTTAATATTCTTCTTCTTCTTCTTCTTTTTTTTAAATAACCCCATATATGGGGTAGGTGCATGGCTGCCTATCTAGAGACATTTAACATGTTTTACAGCTATGTAAGTTGAGGTGATATGTGTAGATTCTAGATCTTGTTCTTAAACATGTGGTCCATTTTCTCTGTTCCATTTCCTGTGGACTGGAACATGGCATGTTGTTGGGAACTTTGGCCTTACAGAATAGAGGCATACTCTAGAGAATGGAAGTGTACGTAAATAGAATAGGAGGACTCCTGAATAGTCTCATGAAGACTAGTCTTCTGCTTATCAGCTTGGACTTTGACATGGAAAAGAGAACACTTCTGTCTTATTAAGCAGTTTGTTTATAGGAGCAAAGCCTATACCTCTTAATGTTGAGTCTTATAGTGAATGTCCAGTTACACTATCCTGTGACATACTCTGAATGGAATCTTCATTTTTTGGAAGTGACAAGTTAGTGTATTACGTGTGTATTATACTTTATATCATTCATGTTCTTGACTAATGAATTAAACAAATTATTTAAGCATTTTAAGATCATCCCATGCTTTCTGTCATTTGAGTGGACTGGAATGCCACATTTAATAACAATAGATTTTGTTAAGTATTGATAAAATATGCCTAATAATCTTTTTGCTATCTAGTTATAAATTTTATAAATAGCATGTTTTCTATTTACTTGTTTTATATAGAATTGTGTAGAGCCTCATATCTTTTAGTTTATTCACTCTGTATTCCATTATCACTTTAGTCTATTCCTTAATTCCTTTTTCCTAAGTGTTTCTTGCTGTTTCCTTAATTTTCTGGCTTTTGTTATTGACATGTACTTTGCTTCTCTATCATGTGCAAAGTTGTCTTTGGGAAAAAAAGATATACCAAAAACATTTTGATTTTACACCTACAGTGGCTCTATTTATTCAGCCTGGGTCAAATGTAAAGAACTTGATAACTTGATGTAGCAGTATTATCAATGGAAGGATAGTTTGGAATAGTATTATCTTATACTGTTCTGTACATATGATCAAGTGTTTTAGGACTCTGATCTCAGTGGACCAAAATATTGTTTATAATTATCATAGTTTTTACCTTCTTTTCTATCAGTACAGCTATATACTAGGGAATATTAATGCTTAGTAAATGAAGAGTAAGGAAGTGTGAGTGTGGCTTCCTTTTCAGTACTAATCTTCTACCCCAAGAAATCCTACTTCCTATTTATTAATTTCAGTATTCCTCTCTTTCCCAAGATCTCACTTCACAGCAAGCTTTCATACTTGAAGCTCTACATGTTAGTTCTCAGTCCTCATTCCCACATAAACACAACCATTTTGAAAACATGAACTGATATTAATTATCCCCTTGGCACCAAAAAGTCAGGATTTCCTGATGCGGCATGCTAATGTAAAATGCATTAGTGCAAACGCTGGCTCCAAGGGGTAATACTCTCTAAATAAACACAGCAATGTTTTTCTTTATTCACGACTCTCAGGCTATTCTGAAAGTCATTCATCCTCCACACCCTCCAAAAAGTGATTTGAGTTTTAATAAGTTGTAACTGGATTTTCTTAAGGAGGGATTGAATTCTAAAGTTGCAAATCATTGGCACTTTTTGGTTTAGTGAAACAAAATCTACCTAAACGTTCTAGAGATTAAATGGCTTTGAACTATAATTTGCAGTAGTCTGTTGGAAGGTAATAACAGTTTGTTTGTTTGTTTGTTTTTTGCTGAAAATAACAGTTTGTTTAATCATTAATATCACCAAAAAATGTGTTTTACATTTTTATTTAATTACACTTGACTTTTGGAATTAGAATAAGAAGGCCAGCCACTACAGACTGGAAAGTGTGTACATGGGTGTTTTGGTGCATATGTATGTCTATTTGAATATTTCATGTAGAGTTTTTTGATTAAGAACTCATTATTTCACGCTTGGATGTACCTGCTCCAAGCACATAACTGTTGTAGCTACCACTACTACTAACAGAAAAAACTAAAAAAAGAGAATCAAGGTAGAGGCAACTAGGCCCAAATAAGCTATGCATCTTTATGGACCAAAAGTGGAATGAAAATGTAAACTGGTGAGTAAAGCTGAAACTGGGCCTCCTGGGTTCTAGTCTAGAAGCTAGTGGTGACACTTGAGAAATCGACTTCTGTGGAGTAATAGAGAATAAAAATATTACACAAAATAGATACATTTAGTCTTGATCTAGAACTGAACCAAGCTATTCTGAAGTATATTAGGTATAATAGATATAAAATAATTAGAAGAACAGGAAGTTCTTAAAATCATTAGATGAATAAGAAGTTCTCTCAAAGATTTGGTTCTGTACTTGGTTTAGGATCCGTTGGGACAAATGGAAGTACAGAAGGAAAGAAAAAGAGTGGGAAAGAGCATAAATTAAGAGAAAAATAAAACCTCCTTCTTGAAGCTCATGAGCTAAATTTTCAAAATTATATTAAACTCACTTGGCAGAACATGCTTTCACACTATGTGAAATTTAAATTGATAGAAAAATCAAATGTTAAAATGCATATGGCTTGGTGGTTGGAATACTTGTCTGGGATGTGTAAGGACCCAGGTTCAAACCCCATCACCACATATACAACTGTCGGAGAGACAGGGCCAGATAAAAATAAATAAAATTGATTCTCTCTCTCTCACACACACACTCTCCCTCTCTCTTAAAAAAAAATGTTTAAGATACTCAAAGAGATAATCCATTCACATAGATCTTCTAATAGATATGATATCACAAAACAAATAACAGGTACATATAAAATCCATTTAGAAATCTAACAAGTGAAAAAAGTGGCCCTTGAAACGTGGTCAATTGGCCAGGCGTGGTGGCCCATGCCTGTAATCTCAGCTACTTGGTAAGCTGAAGCAGGAGGATTGTAAGCTTGGATCCACCTTCTGCAAATTATCAAGACCCTACCTGTCTCAAAATAAAAAATGAAAGGACTGGGCTTGTGGAACAGTGGTTAAACACCCCTAGGTTCAGCCCCTAGTACAAAAAAGAAGATGCTCAGTTGGTGTAAATTAGATTGAAAACTGTTGAAGAGAAAATTTGTGAATTAGATGATAGTATGAGAAATTGTCCCATAACAGTACCAACAAACATGTTTAAATGTGTATAGGAACAATTAAAGACATATGAAAGTGAATGCAGAGTTTTAATATGGATCTTCAGAAAACAGTGGAGAGATTGGTGGAAAAGCAGCATATTAACAAAAGCTGACAATTTCCCATAACTAAGTCCTGAGTGCATGGATTACATACAAGTTAACTGTAGTCCAATCAGGATAAATACAAATGAGCACAATTCATACTCAGACATTAGTGTTCAGGGAAAAAAAAAAATCTAAAAAGCTGCTTGAAAGGCAAGGCACATTACCTGTAAAGAAATTTACACAAATTTAGACAAAAGAATTCTGTGCATCAGAGGACCTGAGAGGATGGGGGAAAATCTGAGGGAAATTATGTTAGTTTAAATGTTAAAACCAGCTAAACTAATTCTAAAGTGAGGGCAAAAATGTTTCAGGTTTGCAAAGACCAAGAGAATTTGTTGCTCACAGAAGATGTAAGGGGGAAAAAATCCAGAAGGGAGATGTAGGATATAAAAGGAAATAGAGATTATATAAAATTTGTCCAATGTGATTATTGTTGGGAAACATCTCTTTTTTAGGTGTGAAGAAAAGGTAAAGTTAAATGTGATAGGTTGATTGCATTAATGGCCTCAATTTTTTACCCCTAGAAATCCATGCCCCATTGTCATATGGTTTTGCATTTCTGCGCACTGAAAAGGCAGAGCCCCTTGATTCTGCCATTAGCTGAGTGATTTGCTGTGGCAAATGGGATGATAGCAGATGTGACTTCTACTGAAACTTGTGAAAGTACTTAGGCAGTTGTGCTTCCACCCTTTTTCCTCACCTTTGCCCTGGAAATCTGCTCAGGCTAATGTGCTGGAGGAATGTGAGAAATACATAGGGCAAAGCTGGGTTGACAAACCACCAAATAATCAGAGCCACCAGCCAACCAGCCAGGTGAGCACAGATGCATAGCAAGTCTATCTCAAAGCTAGAGTCAGTAGGCTCTGAGCTAAATAAATGTTTGTTGTACAAGCCACTGATTTGTCTGTGTGTGCAGGGATAGGAGTTTGTTGTTGTTATACAGTGCTGTTATAGTAATAGTTCCAACAACAAAGTGTGATGACAAGATGGGAAGCAAGATAAATGAATAGGTTGAAGTATGATCAGGGGTTTTCCTGGTTAGGAGAACAGGAAGACAGGAAAACTTTAGACATTTTTGAAAAAGTTTCAGAGAAGTTAATAAGGATAATGTTAAAACTATTAACATAAAAATATAAAAGTCTTATTAAAAGACAAATACAATTCAGAAATGTAAAATCAGAAAAGAAGGGGGAGGGCATGCCTATAATCTGGAGGCTAAGGAGGAGGTAGGAGGATCACTAGACCAGGGCCAGCCTCAGCAACTTGGTGAGATTATATCTCAAATAAATAAATTAAATAAATAAATAAATAGGCTGAGGATATAGCTCAGAAAGGAATAAAAAAGAAGGAAGGAAGGAAAATGTACTCATACATGAAAGGAATGAGTAAGGGAAAAAAGGACCAAAGGTGGTTAAAAAAAATATAAAAGATAATAGAATTACATTTAAATACAACAGTCTAAATGAACTGGTTAAACTCATTGAAAGTCTAGATTGGGGGAACCCAACTTTGCTTATTAAGAAGTATTTATAAAACAAAAATATAGATACTAGGTATAGGCATATTTAATATTAAAGTATAATTTAAAGCAAAAGCATTAAAAGGAATAAAAATCCTATTTAATATACATAAAAATCATTTTAAGATACAGCTTGTTTATATAAAAATCAATTGTCAGCAAAATGTAAAATTGAAGTCACAGTGGAAGGATTAGAATAGCAGAGAACAGTTAATATTAGTAATGTAGAACAGTTTCAATACGAATACTTGTATCAGTCTCATGGAATTTTAAATTTTCTAGTAACTACATTTAAAAGTGCAGACACGGGCTAGAGCAGTGGCTCAAAGGTTCCAGCACTTGCCTGGTGTGGGCAAGGACCTGGGTTCAAACCCCAGCACCAAATACACAACTAAGTGTCAGAGAAACAAAGGCCAGATGAAAATATTTTTTAAAATAATAAAATTCTTTAAAACAACAAAACAAAAATGAAGAAATAGGGGCTGGAGAGGTGACTCCATGGTAGTCATACCAGCTTGCCTGGCATAAGCAAGATCATGGGTTCCAGCCCCATCACCACATATACAAATAAAGGAAAAACAAAAACCAGATGAAAAAAATTAGTTTTTCCCCCTAAGAAAAATTTAAATTAAAATGCAGTAACAGGGACACTTAATTTTAATATATTTTATTTAACCCAGTGTATCCAAAATGTTATTTCAACATGTATATTTATGAGACATTTACATCCTTTCTTTTACAGGAAGTCTTAGAAATCTGGTTTGTATTTTATGCTTAATGTATATCACTAGCAACATCTCAAGTGCTTGGTAGCAGTAGCCAGTGAAGGAGGCATATTGGCTAGCACTGGTGCACAAAACCAAATAGAAAACCTATACCTGACAGTATACAATTTTTTCAAGTACATATAGTATTTTAAAAAATTGATCTCATGCTCATTTATAAAAGTCTAAATAATCATAATTCAAAAAAATCATATAAAGCACTTTAACAATAGTATATGTGCTAGGAACTTTCAAAATTTATTAAGCAGCTTGTTGAAGGAAAAAAACAGGAATTTATAAAATTTAGAAGTGAGCTATGATAAAAGTTAATAAAACAGTCAACAATAGCATTGCACACTTAAAAATTTAAGAGAGGGGAAAAAGATGCAGATACTGCAGTTCTTATATTATTTTAAATGCTTTACTTTTAAAAGAAATTCAACTCAGGAATGCAGAACTGCCAAAGTCATATGTAGATAAAATATTAGGAAGTTTTTTTTTTCCTGCCTCTGGATTTCTTTGTACAAAAATAGCACAGGAGGACACCAGCTATCTGCAGACAGGGGCTAAGGGGGTCACACCAGTCCTTCTGTCCTCACATTCATGAACAGAGGCTTTTACTATGGAGAGAGACTTCATGGGGGCTTGGGCACCTTTGGGAGTCGGAGTCAGAGCTGAAGCTAAAGCCCGAGCTGGAGCTGAAACTGAAGCTGGAGTTGCATTCTGGGCCTTGGCTTGGGCTTTGGCCTTTGGCCGGCAGAGCCTGCGATTCTTGGCAATGTGGGCACAAGCACACTTCCGAAGCTTGGGATGGGCAAGGAAGGCAGGTGGTCAAGCTTTTGGCTGGAACCCTTTGGCATCTTGGCTTAACCTCCTTAGGCTTTACAAGGGCTTTGATAATCTCAGCTTGCACACTCGTGGCCTTGGCATTGTTTGCATCTTATGGTTCTTGGCAAAATGCATTTTTCTCAGGAACTTGGGGTCTACTCACTTAAGAGATTCATATCTATGTGATGGAGGTTTCTTGATGCTATTTCTGTGCCATTTTTGGAACTGGTTGTGCATGGTGTGGTTCTTGGACTTGGCCATGTCTGCACCATAAGATACGCTCCGGAGCACTAAAGACCAGAAGAGGAAGAGCCAGAAGTGTTTTGAAGAAGGTAATGAGGCAGAAAATAATAAAGTTTAAAAATTAGAAGATTATTTTTAAAAAAATAACAAAAGCTGTTTTTACAAAATAAAACCTATAGGTTGATCAAGAAAAATATATTAAGGTGCAAGTGTCTTAGTCCATTAGGACTGCTATAACAAAATACCATTAACAGGTGACTTAGAAACAACGAATTTTTTTTTCTCACAGTTCTGGAGGCAGGGAAGTCCCAGGTTAGGCACAGGCAGGTTTGGTGTCCTGGTTCATAGATGTTGCTTCTCATGTGTCATCCCATGTGTCTTTATATGGTGGAAGGGATAAGGGAGCTGTGAGGTCTCCATAAAAACTGATAGTCCCATTTAGTGAGGAAGCCTTCAGGACCTCATCACCCCACAGAGACCCTGCCTCTAGTATCATTGCCTTAGTGATTACCATTCAACATGTGAATTTGGAGTGGGGGGAGGGGAAATATTCAGAGAATAGCATTCCATTCCAGCCCTACTCAAAATTCATGTCTTCATTTGCAAAATACATTCACTGTATCTCAATAGTTCTGAAAATCTTAACTCACCCCAGCATCAACTTTAAAATCTAAATCCAAAGGCTCATTTAAATATCTAAATCAGATGCAGATGAGACAACCTAGAATTCATCCTGATGCAAATTACTGTGAACCTGCCAAAAAAAAAAAAAAAAAAAAAAGAAGAAGAAAAAAAACAAGTTATAGCTTCCAAAATACAGTGATGGGATGGGCCTAAAGTAGATATCCCCATATCAGTGGGGAAGAAGAAAATGGTAAAAGATCTCAACCGAGTTTAAAGCACAATACGCAACAACTTTAAATCTTAAATTCCCAGAATAATTTCCTTTGACTTAAAAGTCTGGCTTTCTGGACACCCTGGACCAGGCCTGGGTCCCTATTTCCTCGTTATTCTGCCCTCATTAAGTATACTGGATGCAGTCTACCAGCAGCTGTTGTGGGTTATTGCTGGGTTGAAGTTAGGTGGCTATGGCTCTTTAGGGCTGGGATTGCAATGTGATGGCTCTGCCATTCTGGATTTGCAGGAGTGGCAGTTTTAATAAACAATTTTAGGGAAGGGAGAGCATTGACTACATGTATGCTGTATATTCTGAATATTTGTTAAAAATGTAGCATAAATGAACTATGACAAGTCTGGTTATGACCTAATAATATATGCTGTTAATATTACAAGATACAAATAGGTATGATATACCATGTGGCCTCTGATTTTTTTAGAAGCCATAACTAAACCTGGAAATAAAACATTGAATTCTTTAATCATCTAGAGCTCTTTTACAAATTTCCTTAATGTCTAAAGAAAACGTTAGCTCTCTGAAGGAGTAGACTTTTTGTGTGCTGCTATTCACAGTGCCTAAAATGATGCCTAGTACTTAACAGGAGTTCCATAAATTCTGGTTGAAAAAATGACTTTGGGGAATGTTGATTATTAATTAGGATGAATACAGACACTTGAGATTCTCAAATTGGAAGCCAGGCGCAGTAGCATACACCTGTCATCCCAGCAACTCTGGAGGCTGAGGCAGAAGGACTGAAAGTTTGAAGTCAGCCTCAGCAACTTAGTGATACCCTATTTCAAAATAAAAATAAGTAAAAATTGCTGGTGATGTAGCACAAGTGTTCAATCTCTGGTAAAAAAAAAATTAAAAAATATATATGTATATATATTCTCATATTGGAAATTTAAGTAGTAAAAATAGATGGGCTACTGGTAAAAGTTAGAATGTTGACCCAGTTACACTGAGCTTTATCCACATTCCAAAATCCTGACCTGCTCTGAGGTCATTTTGCTACAAAACCTGGTGTGATCCTTGGTAGGGGAATTTTATATCCTGTCTTTATCTGACTCAGATTTTCCTGGAGGTACCACGTAATATATTGTATCTGCACATATCTGGCCTCTGGAGATTTGGATAAGGGATTGTGGACCTGGGTGGCTGTATTTGAACTCTGTAACAGAATGTATTTTGTTTTGAGTAGGCAAGGAGTGGTGACCTGGTCATATCGGAGGTTCATTAATGAATTATATTATTGCAGTTGTGTTATGGTTATACAATAAACTCAGCTAATTTCCCCCTTATTAATAAAAAAAGTCTCCTTGGTGGATGATATTTCGTGGGAATAAAGATGGAAGAATGATGAATTTGATGACAATCTTTCCTTTCTGTGGCCAGAGGTAAATCATAAGAATCCCACTTGCTAGGAAAGCAGGTGCTACTCTGCTCTTTCACCAGTACAGCCAACTACGTGATACATATAATAGTCTCACCATCATGACCTTCCTTCTGCCTCCAACATTACATCGAGTTCGTAGCTGTGGCTGTGGCCCAGTCCTGCCTTGACAATGCTCCTTCTATTTCCCAGTGTTCCTACTTTCCGCTATATAATCCTCCCCAAACATTCTGTTACATTCCTAATAACTTTCTTTATTGCAGAATTTTCACTCAAGGATGTCCAGTCAAGCTGCCTGTTAAACCTATTTCCTTTTCAACCTTTTATGGCTTCTAAGAATTGCCAAGTTGCTCTGGTAGACAGTTCCCTTACATTCCCAGTGATGGGCTTCTGGTTTGGCATGTGTGATTATTAGCAGTAATTTCTTCTCTCCTGTGCAAAATAGATAGCAAGACCTCCTTGGTAAGCAGGTGAGGGATTTATACATTCGTATTGGGGTGAACGCATCCATAACATACACCAGGAATAGGCTGAGTATGTATTATCCCACCCTTGCCAATTTTTGGCAGTTAAAGAAATAAATCCTTATTAATCTCATAGATAAAAATAACACTTTATTCTCAAACTTATTTCTTCACTTATTGATATGATTTGATTTGAACATTTTTCTGTATGGCAGTGTTTGTGTTTTTTTATTTATCTATTGTTTAAACATTTTAAAGGATTCTTACAGATTTGGATAAACTCAATGGGTAATGTTATACTTTTATAATATAATTATTTGGATAAATTAATTCTGTAATTAGTTACACTTAAAAAGCAGGATTTTTTCTTCCATTTGTCCTTTAAATTATAAGTTTGATTTTTTAATATAGGAAAATATATCTACTCTATTACTTAAAAGCTTGGAAAATTTTTAACTTTCACCTGTATTAGTTTTATAATGTTTAGTTTTTTTTAATATATAACTTTAATTAATATGTAATTAATTAAAATGGAATATCTTTCTTGAATCATTTTAATGAATTTTTTATTGATATGTTAATTATTCTTAAAATATTTTGAAGTAATAAATGCTAATTTTAGGAAAATTAGAAAATATGAAAACATATCAAGAACACTAAAATTGCCTGTAATTGCACTGATGATTGATGTTATTAACATTTTTTAGTTTTTAAAATGATTTTGCATGATGTTCTTCTGTTTTTGTTTTTACTCTTCTTTGTCCCATGAGAATCTCTCCCTGAACTATTATGTCGCTGCTCTTTCCTTACTCTTCAACTGTTTAGCTTTGAAGTATGTTTTAATACAAGGAGATCTTACGTGTCTCCTCACTGTTCTTGAACATGCCAGTCTGACTTCTATCTTAGGGACTTTGCTTTGTTTTTCTCCCTTAGACATCCACACTGGTCACTCTGCTTTCATTTCTTCTGCTCTCTACACAATGTCATCACATTATTATGCTTTTCCCTGACCACCCATTTATTCCCTATTCTCTATTTCTAATTTTTTTCTGCATTGTCGTCAACTCACACACTATATACCTTTTTCTTGTGGCATACACATGTAAACATCCACGTATCTTAATTTTGTTTATTGCCTGTTTCTTCCCACTAGAGTGTGAGCTTCATGAAGACAGGGACATTGTTTTCTTTTATGTATAGTGACAGTCTCTGCCACATACCAGTATACTCAATAAATATTTACTGAACACATGAATGACTGAATATATAGAAAGAAAAATTCTTCTTCCTCACTGCTTTTATTTTGAGTTTACATGCTTATTTTTGGTTGGCTACCTAGTTATATATATCAACTTTTTTTCAAGTCCTTGAAAAAATTTATAACCTAATGAAGAAATATTCCTTTCTAAGCCAAGTGCAGTGGCACATGCCTTTAATCCCAGTGGCTTAGGAGGCTGAGGCAGGAGGATCGAAAGCTAAGGTCAGCCTCAGTGACTTACTGAGGCCCTGAGCAATTTAATGAGGCCCTGTTTCAAAATAAAAATTAAAATACAAAAAAGGGCTGGGAGTGTGGCTCAGTGGTTAAGCGCCCCCTGGATTTAATCCCTGGTGGAAAAAAAAAAGTTCTATTTCTTTTTTTCTTTCAGTAGTAGAATAGTCTGTACTTCTACACATGTTCATTTTGTATTTCTGACGTTTAAAGAGTACCTAACTGTGTTTTCTTTTTTAATTCACTCTCCTTTTCCAGTTGATCCTATATCTAATGCTTCTTGGTGGATCTGAATTTTGATGCCCTTTTGTTTTGTTTTAATCTTTAGTTTTCTAAAAAACTAAATTTCAAAGCAATATTTTTTTAAGAGAGAGGGACAGTGAAAGAAAGAGAGAGAGAAAGAGAGAATCAGTTTTATTTAGCTTTTCATGTGGCTTTTGTTGCTGTGACACTTCATTGTTTATGTCCCTGTGTCCTCAGGCATGCCAGGCAAGCACTGCAAGCACTGTAACCACTGAGCCACTGCTCCAGCCCCCCAAAGCAATATGTTTTAAAATGTATTTAAAGATGTATAAAGAGGGGGCTGGAGCAGTGGCTCGGTGGGGTACGGCGCTTGCCTGGCATGTTGCCAGTATGTGAGTTCAAGCCCCAGCACCACGTACACAACAAAGTGTTTGAGGAATAAACACTTCACATGAAAAACTAAATAAAAATTGCTTATCTCTTTCTCTGTCTCTCTTACTGTCCCCTCTTTCTTAAAAAAAAAAAAGATGTACAAAGAACATAATTTCCCCTTGTTAGCCCCATAAGATAACCAGTAGTAATGGCATGATGTATATCTTTCCACAATTTTCTCTGGGCTCATACAGATGTACAAATACTACATTTTTGTTTATTTTGTAAATGATTAAGTAATGCTATATGTGTTACATATTACTCTGCAAATTCTTTTAAAAAGTTTTTGTTTGTATCAGGGATTGAACCCAGAGGCACTTAACCACTGAACTACATCCCCAGCCCTTTTTATATTTTATTTTCAGGCAAGGTCTTGTTTAGTTGCTTAGGACCTTGCTAAATTGCTGAGGCTGGTTTTCAAAGCATGATCCTCTGTCTCAGCCTCCCAAATCACTGGGATTACAGGCATGTGCTACCATGCCTGGCTTAAAAATATCTTTATTGGTGTATTGATAGGTAATTTTCATTCTGTCCATCTCCTCTTGTTATTTACGTGCTACTGATCACTCCTTTCTCGAATGGCTTTTCTCCATTGGCTCCTCTGACCACCCTATCTCTAGACCCCATTTTGAATTCTCCATCTGCTATTTATCATCTCATCCTCTTGTGCTCTTTTTAATGCCTGCCCTTTAAATGTTGGTATCCTCCAGAATTTCATCCTCAGCTACCTTCTCTTACCTTCTTACTAAATGTATTCTTCCTGGAGGAATTTCTTCCATATCCTTTTTTTGACTACTGTCCCAGCCCAGATTTCTTCCAGACCTTGCTTTAAACCAATGGTATGTTGCACCATCTCATGAGGAACAATTGCTGAATTCTTAGGAATTGTGTGCATCAGTTGCTAAGTCTGGCCATTCTCAAAATTATATAAACTTATGATCAAATAAATTGTATTTCAGAAAGATAGTACTTAAAATCATTACTTCCTATTTTGCTACATTTCCTTATTGTCAATGATCTTAAGATTATGTATGTCTATTATAATATGGAATGGTGGAAATTAATGTTAGAATACTATTACTGCTATTTGTCCAATGTATTTGGTGACATTGTATGTTGGCAACTTGCAAACTGCCACAATGGGAATATTTACACTATGAAAATTAGTAAATGCTATATATCAGGATTTAATTTATTATTTTTATTGACCTTTCTAGACTTAAGGAAGTGATCTGAAAAATATTGATAATGTAGATTAAGCTGAATAGTGTGTGGTATCTATAAATGTTACATTGTGCCTAACATGAAAAATTAAGGAAATATTCTTTAAATATTAAAATATTACTATTCAGTTCAGCAAAAAGCTCATATCACTGAAGAACTAGAGAAATTGTGACTCACATCTTCATTGTTTCACCTTTTCTTACTCCTTAACATAAATATCAACCAATGTTCATGTCATAATTGTGCTCATTCATCAGTTTCAACCACAACTTTGTTATGGATATATAAGCTTGGCAAAACCAAACAAAAACATTCTGTAAGAACTGATTGATGGAATGGAATTTAAAGAATATTGTATATTTTATTATTGTTGTAAATTATATCCTTCATATCAGTAAAATGTATAAAAACTTATGTATACATATATGCATGCATCCCCCTCCCCTGGAGAGCCAGTTAAATATTTACCAGCAAGTTACTTCTTGAGTCCCTCATTATCAACTGGCTAGCAGACATTTTAAATTTAAAATGATAGGCATCTCAGACTTATGTGAAAAACTGAATTTATATTTTTCCCAAATCTTTTTCTCTTCTGATATACTATATCTTGAAGAATTACACTACCCTAAGGAGCTAAAAATGTGAAAACAATAGCTGGATTGCTCTTTCAATGTCCTATCTGTGAAGGCCAGAAAGAAGGACTAGGGAGAGAAGGGTCTGTGGGGTCTTTTGTTTGGCTAGTTATAAGAAAGGGTGGTCCTGGGGCTGGAGTGGTGGCTCAGCGGTTATGGTGCTTGCCTGGCATTTGAGAGTACGTGAGTTTGGTGAGTTTGGGCCCCAGCACCCAGCTAAGTGTCGGAGCACCAAAAGCCATGTGAAAAACTCAATAAAAATTGATTCTGTCTCTGTCTCTCTCTCTCTCTCTCTTTCTCTCTCTCTCTCTCTCACCTCTCTTAAAAAGAAAAATAAAGGTGGTCCTGCATATAGTCATCCGGGACAGAGGCTATGGGAAGAGGTTAGTGGGAAGTTGCAGAAAAAAGGGAATACATGAGGGAAGCAGGTCTGATAAGGCAGAAGAGGGAGGATCCAGAGCACTAGGCCTTGGACTAGGCCTTTGGAGAGAAGCATCATCTCCACACTGACCACAGGAAAGGAAATTAGGATCTGGGTATGCCCCAGGATGAAGTCCCCAAGAGCAAAGCCTGGGACAGTGATTCTTGTTCAGGTGGTTTTGGGGGAAATGCTCTTGGGAGAAGTGGAATAAGGGAAGAAGAACTCAGGAGTGAACTTAACTGCAAGTTAACTTAGGGTTGATTCTGGAGGAGGTGCTGCACCACAGACTGCACCACTGGGGTATCCCCAACTTGAAGCAGGAGACTGATCATATCATCCTGTGCTAGTTACGCATTTGCCTCCCCTATGTGGGACTTCACCTTCAGGTCAGGTGGAGCCTGTCTGGCTGAGAGAAGTAGGTAGCTGTAATTTTCAAACAACCAGCAATCAGAAGAACTGAAGGACAGTATTACCTGCCAACAAAGGGGATCTGAGTGGGTCACCAGCATAACAGTAGTGTGGATGCATGTAGTTATATGTAGGGGGTGGGGAAAAATGGGAGAAGGAATTAAGACAGTTCCTAATGAGTGGATTCCCTTTTTTAAGTTATGTGTTTGTTTGTTTGTGCGGGGATTGTTGAACCCAGGGGTGCTTAATCTCTGAGCCACATCTCCAGCTCTTTTTATTTTTTATTTTGATACACCGTCTTGCTAAATTGTTTAGGACCTTGCTAAATTGATGACTAGTCTTGAATTTGGCAATCTTCTTACCTCAGCCTCCCAAGTCACTGGGATTAAAGGTGTGCAACACTGTCCAGCTGGTGTCCTTTTTTTTTTTTTTCAAAGAACAATCCAAATTAACTGCTGATGGTGGGGAGGAACTAAGAAGGGCAGTGAGCTGCGGTAGGACAGGAAGGTTTGTAGCTGTTCCTGTATGTAGGTAATGGGTCTGCTGGGTGGGTAGTGCATGCACTACTAAACAGTGTTCAACTCTGATACCTAACCCAGAACTACTTGTGAGCAGGCGAGGAATGCTTTTTGGAGATGTTCATCTCTCCATATTGTAGAACCATTACAAAATTCTTTAAGTTTGAAAAGAAAAATGCCTTAGTTTTTTTTATTGGTAAGAAGAGCATATGTTAGTGCCAGACATTTGCACTACATTATATGTGCAACTGAAAATATATACTTTGATGGAAAGGAAATTGGAAACATCACTGTTATAAAAAAAGTTTCATTCAATGTTTGTGTCTATCTCAGGAATATCATGATTTCTGACTCTGGGCCATTTTCTCATAGTTTTATGGATATATAACTTTGAATCAAATCGTGGTTGATTCTTGGGCTCAGTTCTGGTCCTTTCTATATTCACTTCCTTGTGGAATCCTCCCGACATGGACAGAGTGTACTTCCCTGCTTATGACTTTAGTTTTGGCCACATTCTTTGCTGAAGCTTCGCAGAATTGAGCAGTTTTGAGCCTAGACTCATGGAGTGAATATGCACTGGTTAGCTTTCTGGTCCAAGGAAGATGAGAGACAGGTGGAACCAATCCAGAATCACATGAATCAGAACCATAAAAACCCCTTTACAGAACTATGGTAACGGTGCTTATTGATGTGTGCCACCGTTTTTTGTGGTTGTTATCCAGAGTTGTTTTGGCGGTAGATAACTGATACACAATTTCTTTTTTCTAAAGTTTTTAGTGCTTCACGGTCCTAGAGAAAATTCACCCAATTTTATTCTCTCAGATTCTGGTAAAAATGAGAAAACAATTTGGATTTTATTTTTCTCAAATCCATATTTAATGGTAAATAAACTTTATCCTTTTAAATTTTATGCTAAGGTCATGACAATGAGAAATGGATACTGGAGTTCTTAACATATTTTCTTTTCACATTTAATTTTCAGAATTCTTTTTATGTTGTGTAGGTCTGAAAGGTTAAAAATAACTGTCCCTTCTGAGACTTCTTCTTGGGCTGTATTCTTCCTTGGGATTCTGGAAGCTTTTCCTACCCAAACTGGGTCACCAACCTTGCCTAATTTTAAAATCTCCAAGATCCAATGTTCTACAAAAATCAACGAGATCTTTCCCACCAGATAATCCCAGCAGCCGCACATTATATTCTCTGGTCTGATTCTGCATGAATTTGATTTTATATACTCTGTTGTAATAATTTATTAACTTGATAAAATCTGCTGACTCCTCATGGAAAATATTGTTTATATTTTATATTTCCTGCAGCTTTTTTCCATAGCCTTTATTACTGAGTATTTACATGAGAATAGGGCTTTTGTTTTTTAAAAGTTCATCTGTGCCTGTGGTTTATTGTCTCCCCTGAAATCTCAGCCCTCTATTTGTGACATACATCGTGCTTTTCATATTGAAAACACTCACTGAACTTTGAATAATTAATCTCCCCATCCTATTTGAGTTATCTAGGTGAATTGAATTAGCCCCATTTTGCCAGCAGGTCAATGTGGGGGGGGAGGGAAGGGAGGTGGTCACTTGGAGATATGGGAGTCCCACTATAAAGTCCCTTCACGTCTCATTGTAGGGGAAGCCCCTGTCCTTTGTTAGTTCTGTGGGTTATTATCATGTGTGTTATATTTTGCCTGCCTTTCCTGTGTAACATTTCTGAAGGAAAGATATCAGCAATAAAGAAAAGATCCACATTTTGATAAGGCTATTTCACAAATAATGTGACTACTGAATATTTCTCGGAGAGTGGTTGCTAGATAACCTGTAGGTAAAGTTGAGGCAGTGTCCTTACATAGCAGCATGTTTGCATGGGGTGTGCTCTGGCTTAGAGCTGTGCCTGCACCTTGTCTGTTCCTGCACCACAACTCTGGCAAGTAACCAATTGAATATTAGAAGGTGATCCAGTGTATTTACAGTAACCATTAAACTAGCTTGATCTATTTGAGTTCTTTTTTTCTATGTTATGCTCACTTGTTTCAGACTTGACTTTCTTTTTTTTCCTTAAGATGGACAGTGAGAGAGAGGGAATCAGTTTTATTTAGTTTTTCATGTGACCTTCATTGCTCCAACACTTAGTTGTGTACGTGGTGCTGGGGTTTGAATCCATGTACTCATGCATGCCAGGCAAGCGCTGTAACCACTAAGCTGCTGCTCCAGCCCCCAGACTTGACTTTCTAATGGGGATCAATGGCAGTATGATTAAAAGCCAAACAAGCCTGGCATAGTGGTTCGTGCCTGTAATCCCAGTGGCTTGGGAAGCTGAGGCAGGAGGATTGCAAAATCAAAGTCAGCCTCAGCAATTTAGTGAGGCCCTGAGCAACTTCATGAGACTCTGCCTCAAAAATAAATAAATAAATAAGAAGAAAGGACTGAGGATGTGGCTCAGTGGCACCCCTGAGTTCAATCCCCAGTACCAAAAAGGGGAAAAATACAAAAAGCCAAACAAATATTTAAAAATCTATAGAGCAGTTTTAATATTCAACTTGGTTTTGTTAAAAAAAAAATGAAATAATGCAGTTTTTACAGAGCAATAGAATGAGTGTCCTATGTGTTCTTGCCCTCTGGGATATCTTCCACAGCTTTCTATTCCTCTCACTCTCCTTGATAGATTCCTGTTAAAATCCTTCAGGGCCCTTCTCAATTGAAGCAACCTCTATCTCTCAACCCATCTTTTTCTTTTGAATCCACATTATATTTTGTTTGAAGCTCTCTTATGTAAGTTATTACAGCCTACTGTCTTATCCTCCTGCTAGATTATAAACTTCTTGGGGGCAAGGTCTATAATTAATTCATCTTATATTCTCTGAAGGCCTAGGATCCTTCTCTTCTTTTATTTGAATAGTGTTCAATTCAATGTTAAAGTAACTAATGAAATGTAATACATATATACCCTTCCCCCAGTTGGGTTAGACTTGAATGGGGAATTTCAGGCTAAACCTCTGAGGAAAACCAAATGCTAGCAAAACTGGGATAGTTGTATTTTTAGGAGCTTATCCAAACCAAATCCAGAATCAAATTTTGGTGAATTTTACAAATTTTACAGTGTTTGTGTAATAGAGACTCCAATCCTTTTGGCTCCAATTTTCAAAAGGACCAAGTTGACCTGTTAAGAGAACAAGGCCTGTGAATAGAAGCTCTGCTTATATGTCATTTATAGGAAAGAACAGAAAAGGATATAAATAGGGTGTGGCATGTTCTCCTATGCAGTAAAAAATTAATTCCACTGCTATTCACCAATCTTTAGGAATCTGGAAATAATACGCCCGTTGGCTATTTGTGTTAGAACAGATGTAAAATTAATCGGTCTAGCTAACACTACTAGGTCTGCCTTAGTCAGTAAAAGATTTTAAAGTAGTTTTCCCAAATAGGAATCATAACAAAGCTCTTCAAGTCCCATTATTAGTATGCCCAAATATCATCACATCTCATATGTATTTAAGTTTCCCCTTAAAATGGTGAACCATTTTTATCTTCTCCCAGGAACCCCAAGGCTATTTCCCCTGCATAACTTGCCTTTCTTAGAAGGCAGTTTTGTTGCCCACAGTGTCAGCACCTTTCAGAAAGGGTTTGGTAAGAACAATGAGCTGACCCAAGCAGGTAGCTCTTCTGCACCTCTTCATGTATTGGCAACCTCTGTCCCTGGCAAGTCTAAGCAGCAGGGGTGGCCTGTTGGACTGCAGAGAATACAAGGTACACCCTGTTAGCTGTGGTATTTGAAGCAATATGCCCCCTAATTCTCTTCTGCTGCTTCCCCAATCTCTCTGTTAACATGAAAATGGAGATAACATATTTCTGTAAATATTGTATCTCTACATTGATTCCTAATCTCCTTCCAAGTTTGAGATACATGAGAAAGTCATTAATTAAGCTCTTAAATAAGAATGGCATTTATAATTCAGGAAAGTGGATTCTGGAAACCAAGAGCTTTCTACCTTTAAGAAAAAGCAGCATAAACAGCATTTGACTTTGAGGTTGAGGATTTCAACGTGAGTCCTAGCTTCAACATTTTCAGGTCAGTCCCACCCTACTGCCATTATATCTTTTTTAAAATTATTATTTAGCATATCTTATTTAAATATAAATCTTGGGCATGTGAACATTTTTGTTGCTTTGTGGTAGTTGTCGAGAACCTTTCTTATTGGTGCCCACTTGCTCCCAAGCATCCTGTTTTTCTGTTGTTTCTCTTTTAACTCCCAGAGTTCTTTAGGGCCTCCCTTGGAGCTTACTTCATTCCCGCTCAGATCTTCCTCACTTGGCCTCTTTTAGCAAAACTATGCAACACTAACACCAACCCTTGGTGCCCTGAAACTTGCTCTGGCTTGTTCAAGACCCTGTGGGGATGAGAGTTATATATAACTTCCCAGAACCTCAGGTTTCTTCTGAGTGGGAAACTGTCTTATATGGTTTTATGAGATTAAATCACCAAGTTAGTTCAAATTTATTCATTTAATTTACCAAGCACTGTAGTGGGTGCTTAGGTCTGTGGAGGAATAAATTCTGACTTTTTGTTTTTTGATGAAGACAAACAAGAAGTCAAGACTGTGGAGGAGTACACAGAAAGTTATGGGAGCAGGGGTGTTGCTTTATCAGTTTGGGAAGGAGAGAAAGTTGTTATGGTTTGAATGTGAGGTGACTGCGGAAAACTCACAGGAGATAATCTAGAAAGGCTAAAGTGAAATGATTGGGTTATAAGAGCCTTAATTCAATCAGTGAGCCAGTCCCCTGATGGGATTAACTGGTAGCTTTGGGCCAGTAGGGTGTGGCTGGAGGAGTGTGCCTTCAGGGTATATATTTTGTATCTGGCGTGGACTCACTCTGCTCCCTGGACCCATACCTTCTGCCATGATGTTCAGCCTCACCTCAAGCCCCAAAGAATGGAGCTGGCCTTCCATGGATTAAGGTCTCTAAAACTGTGAGGCCCCTAAATAAACTTTTCCTCCCTAAAATTGTTCTTTTCAGGTCCTTGGGTCACAGCAATGAAAAGTCAACTAAAACAAAGGAACATGAATGAAGGCTTCCAATTAGAAGTCACACTTGAGCAGAATCTTGAAGCACATTTCAGAGTTAGAGAGCTGAGACAGATAGATGAGACTGTAAGGGGAACACTGAAGAGTTAGAAGCAGTGACCATTCCTAAGGGAGCTGGCCTCTGTGGTCCTAGGCAAGTGGCTTAAGCTGTGTGAACTTTAGTTGGCAACCAAAAAAAAAAAAAAAAGAAGAAGAAGAAGAAGAAGTGGGGGAAGAGAGAAAAGAGACGTTGTTTGTGATCTTGGTTTTGTATATGAAGTATTACTTATTTTTGTTAATTACTATTTACCCTCCCTTCCTTGTTCTAACTATATGCTGATTTTGCTTTGGGAAGACCACCCATTTCTCCCCTGTGGTGAGCCTCATGGGTCAGAGTTCATGCTCAGTTTCAAGGGAAGGCTTACATTTTGGGCCTGAGCCAATTAGTGTCTTGCTTCTCCTCATGGCCATGATTGATTCAGGAATGGGCACATATGGAACAGCAAATTTCAATTTTGAGATTTGTTTACTTTGTTTTAATTCTTATTTTGAGTTCTCTCTTTTGTCTGGATAATCTTGAACCTAGAAATTATATTGAGCTAGAACTTTTCCAGCCATCTGAATGCCACAGAAGTGCCTGTGGAAGTTTGGAGTCAATATAAGGAAGTGGGGAAAAGAAAACCAGATCCAAGGTCCCTGCTGCTACCCCAGGAAGGGCAAGTATGACATGGGTTTTACCCCTGGACTCTTCTGTTATTAATCAATAAATTTCCATTATGTATTAACTAGTTTCTGTCCTTAGCCATTAACAACAAAAGTTCTGACAGAAACTATTGTGAGAACCAAATGAAATAATGTATTAAAAGTGCCTAGTATCATAGTTAACCCATTATAGGTCTTAAGAAATGGTAGCTCCTGTCTGAGCAAGTCCCAGAGAACTGAGAACATGAAGTGCAATTCGGAAACTGCTGATAAATTACTATGGTGGGGACAAATTGTACAGGTTGTGAGTTGTGAGTTGGACCCTTTAGAAGTAAAGGCTATAGATTATACCTGGGTAAGCTTCTTCCTTTAGCACTTTCAAGAGCAATGGGGACCATAATGAGTCAGGCAGCATCCTATGAGGACATCTGTCCTGGGCACCCGACCTAGTCTGTAAGGTGAGATATCTTTCTCTTGAGCAAGTGTCATTGCGGCTGAGGCCTGGAGGACGAGTAGAGTTGGGAACATCATTCTGACATCACTGTGGAAAATGAGTCACAGTAAGACCACTGGATTGTGATTTTGTTGAGGTTGAGGATTTTTTTTGTCTATTTTGTTCATTAGTGTATCTTAAGATTCTAGAACAATGCTTTGCAAAAAGTTGGCGTTTAAATATTTGTTGAATGAATGCTGTATGAATGTAGTAGAGAAACCTTTTGAAAATGAGAAAATCCAACTAATAATTTAGGCAAGAATTACTAATGATCTGAACTAAGGCATGGGTTTAATAGGTGTTGATAAGGTGTAGATTTAATAGATCTGATGACTGGAATAATAAAGTAGTCTGTGTTCTGGGCTTTGCTCAAATAAGGATAAGATGCTTTATGTTGTTATCTCTTAGTGTTCCAGAGAAAAGAAGGAAGAAAAATTATGCATTTGGATTTAGTGACTGAGGATTTCAATGGTGCTCTGTGGCATGGTGGGGACAGGATCCAGACTATAGGAGTTAAAGGAGCCTGTTGAGAAAAGAAGTTAGAGGGTAGTCGTTGAAGGAGGCTTAGTAGTCACTTTTTTTTTTTAAGAGAAGGACAGTGAGAGAGAGAGAGAGAGAGAATCAATTTTTATCGAGTTCCCCACATGGCCCCCGCTGCTCCGACACTCGGCTGTGTACGTGGGTGCCGTGGGTGCCAGGGTTTCGCCTGCCAGGCAAGCGCTGTAACTGCCGAGCCACCACTCCAGCCCCCTTACTAGTCACTAGAGTTCAGGAAATACATTTCTTCCACCTCAAACCTTTCTCTAGAGATAAAGTAGATTAAAAGAGGGGTTGGGGATTTAGCTCAGCGGCACAGCACTTGCCTAGCACTAGCAAGGCCCCGAGTTCGGTCCCCAGCCCTGAAAAAAAAAAAGTAGATTAAAATAATGGGAAATATGGGCTCCATCCTAATGAGGCCAAGTGGAGGGCAAAGGGGAATATGGGAGAATGGCATTTACCCTGATGATGTGTGGCTGTGAGAGTGTGTTTATATATGTGTTGTTATGAGTTTGTGTTTGTTCGTTTATTCCACAAGTATTTATCGTCTCTCTTGTGCTATGCACTATTCGAAGAACTGGGGATATTGTGAACATGAAAGACAAATATTCCTTCCCTCAGGGTTACATCCTTTGTGTGTGTGTGTGTGTGTATGCCTGTGCACATACATAGTGGCCTGGGCCAAATAGGTGACCAGGAGGGGCTCCCTGAGAAGGAGGTAATTGAGTGGACTGAAAGAGTTGAGGGAGAGTCACTGTGACATCTGTTTGAAGGGCATTTGAGGCAGAGGGAACATAATCATGTGAACAACTCAGAATTTTTCAACGTTAAGTAACAGAGACTCTTTCTATTTGAGTCACTTTGCAGAAACAATGCAGTTAAGTAGGAAGTACTCTGAAAAGAGAAAGTTCCACTAAAGGGAACTTGTCACTGGGGCACTTAGTCATTGCATCCTCTAGCTAAGTGAACTGGCTCTATGGGGGTCCAGGCTGATCAAAAGAGAGACGCCTAGTCACCCTGAAGATGTTAGGATAGCAGCTGTAAAGATTGTAAATTTAAAATCTCAATTTTCCCTTCAATGTTTATGTATAAATTTACAATTATGTTTCACTAAGTATAAATGAGTTCATTTTGCCTTTGCTCAGAACCAGTTTATGAAAGAAATGTTACAAATCATCCTTTTGTATTTGCTAAATCTGGACCTAATTCCATTTTTCAAGAAATCGTGTTTGCAGAAATAAGGCCACATGGAAATGAACAAATAATGAAAAATTGAATATAACAAACCCCTGAGGTCCTAGAGAATTAAAACTCTGCCAGAATTATTTATAAAATGTGCGCTAGTATCCAAAAGTATTTACAATTTGCTTCATGGCTTGTAAAATCTGGTGCAATCCAAACATACTTGGTAGTTCCATGAGACTCAAAACATGTTTTTGAAATCTTGTGCCCAACTCCAGTGCAAAGCAAAGAGGCCCATATGGTAGGATCATAATCCTGACATGCAAAATTCTTTGTATCTAGAGACCTTCAAGATCATTCAAAACAGAAGTAGATTTCTGCATATCACTCTGGGCTGTTCTCTAGTAAGACAATAAATATATAGAAGCACCCGGTATCCTATTGCTCAGTGATGTTTGTGTAAAGTGGGAAGCCAAGAGCTCTGAATTTGGGGTGAGTGGAGTGAAAGGGACAGGTTTCACAGAAAGCAGAATGTGAGAAGAAAAGTGAATGGAGGGATGATCAGAAGGCTCTTAATACAAAGGTTATCTCAACACTAAAGAATCAAGTGATTTATTAATGTTTAAGCAGTGTAGACTCAGATCAGGCTTTCAAAGTTCCCCAGGATATAGTAGTGTCGGGAGGCACACAGCAGAGGGATTTGGGTGTCCCCCTCCACTTGTCCCCCTTGCTTCTGTGACCCATTCAGATGGTGGAACCACAATGCCATCCATCTGCACCTCTTTGAAACAAGAATCTCACATTCCAGCGTCCCTTTTAAATGGTGGATGCAAGAGCCAACTCTTGCTGCTATCACAAGGTCTCACAAGGCTTTTAATCATCAAGTACTGATAGCTACTGTTCAGTGTTGGATGAATACCAATTAGAGAGATGGGGCGACCTGAGGAACGGAGAGGAGAGAGCAGTGGGGGACTGGCTTTGTTGTTTTGGGGAGGGGTTGCCAAAAAAATATTACCTGGGGCACCAGCGCTCTTCTCGCCAACCCTGAGGGGCGGCTGATGAGAATGGCAGACTAATTTACAAAGTGTAAAGTAGGGAATGTATCAGAAGCATCATATTATTATTAATAAGGTTTGTTTTTCAATAGCAATGGCTGAATTGGACTTGTTTTTAGTGTTAAAATCAGGCAGCATTTGTCTGAACTTTAGAATTCTGTTTGCACATTCTCTCATGGCATCTCCTTTCGAAAAGAGGCTGTGTGAAGCTTCAGGCAAGCTTAGGAAGGAAGGCTCTAGAAACAAAGCAAATAAACAAACAAAAACAAACAAAAATTTATCATGCACACACAAAAAAGAATTAACCAATGAGCATTTAGGAAAATAGAAAGAATATTGCTTTCAAGTTAAAGAACATCTCATTCGGGCACATGGTCCAAATTGGAGAAGGTTGCTTAATCGGACAGGGCTTCTAGCAACCTGAGATTTTATTTGCTCATGGGTATCTCTCTGCCCAGTCAATGACGTGCAAATCCAGCATTGGGCATGGAAACTAGCTCTCTTGAGTGTCCTCCTTTGTCTCTTGCAGATCCCCGTCTGGTATCAGAAGTCTCTTAGTATCTTTGGATGCATCTTGGGGACAGCGATTCTCAATATGATAAGGTTTTATGACTGGCCACTGTAGGAGAAGCAGACTCGTTGAGAGACAACTACAGACATGGGAACAGGGAAAGAAAATCATATTTTCCCCCAGTTCATTTTAGAGCTGTCTTCCACTGCCCCAGAGTGCTGAGAGCACAGCGTGGCGCAGCTCAGAAAACCTGATTAGGTCCCACAGTGCTCAGCACATGGAGTTTCAAGAGGCTGGGAAATTGTTCATGCCTTTGGAAGTTGTATGAAAAATGGTCCATATGGAGGCAGGACAAAAATTAAACTGAGATGACTAAGAAACATATTAACGAAAATTATGTTTGATTTGCCATCAAGAGCTCTACTCTTTTAGATGGTTGGGAGAGTGCCTCCATGGGGAGCTGAAAAGCTGTATTCAAGGCCTCTCCTGAATTGATAGTGTTCCCAGAGTTGACATGAACAGTTCCAGGGTGGGGCCGGGGGGAGCCACAGAAACCTTTCAACTGGATGGGAGGCCCTTGTGATGGATTTGAGAAGAAAAGGCTGAAGAAACTAGAGAAAACACTTTAGCTGTAAGAAATGTTCCCTTGCTTCTGAGTTCCTTGCATGTAGTAGGACCTCAACAGTTAGTGATTGAATCAAAGAATGTTTATTCTAACATTAAAATAGTATGCCATTTGAATCCAAGTAGCGAATCTGTCCAGATGTTGTTTCTCAGATCATTATCCCATGATAAGGAACACTTCACTTTGTGAAAACAGAGTCCAAAGACAGCATTGTAGCAACTTCATCTGCAATGGAGCTTTTTGGCTTATTATTTGCTCAAGTGATTCATGATCTTGAGATCATGGAAGTCATAGCTATGCTGAAATAGCCAAGGAGAAACAAAACAAACACTGTCTAGTAAAATCTTGCATTGAACACAATCTTGTCACACAGCAAGTGACAAGAAGTATATTTGCGGTCGGGGGAGAAGAAGGAATACAAAGCCCACTTTGACCTTTGGGTTGATACTTTAGTTACCTTAATGGCGGATTGGATTTTACCATCATTAAATCTTTGTGTGTTGTTATGAACACAATGTTGTGGACCTCACATAGCTAGGTTTGTGGGGTTTTTTCTCATTTTTCATTAAATTCCCTTAGGTATTTATATCCTGGTAACCTTCCAACAAAACCACTGCATATGGGCAACATACTTACATCTCCATTATTAGAGTAAAGTGAAAAAGAAGGCTATGAAAGAAGACCTTTGGGATTTGGGAAGACTCATTCCTGACTGACCACATTTATGAAGTGGCCACATTTATAAATTTATAACATTTTAGAGATGTTATATCACAGAGTTTCCTATTGTATAACAACTATCAGATCAAAATGGATTAAACTCAGATCAATGAAGAAGACAGAGAATAATATCAGTAGGAAGAAAACTGGAAGAAGAACAGGAAACTTCACAGACTTGGGCTGCCAAATGGCAGCAGACTGTGAGATCAGGGGAGACAAATGTCAGACACGCAGAGAAAAGCAATTCGTCCTAACAACATTTCAGGTGCAAACAGATCAGTCTGAGGACTAAATCGAAAATATCTTGTCAACATTTCTCTAAGAAGCTCAGTTAAAGCATCTCTTGTGAAAAGAAGAGAGGATATTCAATCCTCTGGACCAGAGGGTGTTTGGAAAAATTCTGGAAAGCTGCCAGAGTGGTGTGACTTCCGGGAGACCAGCCACATCATGAAAGTCAAGGAAGTGAGCAACATGTGGGGAGTAGAAAAGGATACAATGGAGACACTGCTGTTCAGTGACCCAAAGGCATTGTGAATTTAAGCCAGCCTACACACCTGAAAGCAGGTAGGAAGCAAAGGGTATAGATCAGTGCTTTTCAAGCTATCAGGATTAAAAAAGGGGTGATCCTTTTTTTGCCCATCATAAAGGGTTATAGCTAACACTTCTATTCAAATGACAGGTTAACAAGAGAAAAGTGTTATAAATTTATTTGATCACTTTTTTTGTAACACAAGAGCCTTCAGATTGAAGATCCAAAGACCTGGGATGAACTATCCCTTTTTATGCTTGGGTTCAATGACAGCTGGGTAGAACTACGATTGGACAAAAAGAGGATGATCTGATAGTAATAGACTGGAGGGAGGCCTGTCTGTTCTTATTCTTCTTGGACCACTGGGTGTGCCATTTCTTCCTCCTGCATAGGAGGCAAGCCATTTCTGGAATAGGGTCTTAATTTCTTTATGGCTGGTGAGGAAAAGCTTAGAGGAATATCTTTAGGCTTTATGTTTGGCTTTGGCGACAAGGCGTTCTGGTTGCTCTGACCAGCCTTGGAGAAAGGGAATTCTAGTCCCTGAGGCTTGCCTCGGGAGGAGAATGAGAGGTGAAAGGTCAGCAGATAAAGATGCAACACTAGTTTTAGGTGCCTTCATTTTGAGATACCATTTTTCTGAACACCAACAAAACTTAAATATGTACATGAAAGTTCTGGCTTAGGCCTTGGGTGGGGTCTAAGATTCTGCATTTGCAACAAGCTCCCAAATGCTGTTCCAAAGACTGAGTTGGAGTAGCAGTGGTTAGATAGCCATTATGTCTTAGTTTGGTCCATTTAAATTGTCTTTTTTTATACGTGCACTACAGTTGTACATAATGATAAGGTTTGTTGCTGCATGTTTGTACTTGCACGCAATATAACAATATAATTTGGTCAATATGTAAATTATCTTTGAAGAGAGGAGTTTAGTAGCATTGTGGAATGTACAAGAATATAGCTTTTAGTTTTGTTAGGTAATTAGTTAACATATTGTTAATGGTTAATATTCTGAGATATTGGATTGTAGGTTGCTTAAACTGCCTTTTCTAACAACTATAGTGTCAATGTCTTATTCAGATTACTGACCATTTGTATTTTTGGTTGTTGGGATTTGACCAAAGCTCTTCAGACAAAGGGTCAGTAGAAAATGCACAAAAGATTCTGAGAAATGACATTACCTTTATTCAATTCTAATTGCAACAAGATGTACGATGGAGTAGGACTCTTTTTTGCCTTCTTTTTTTTTTTCATATTTTTTGTAAACCACTACTGAGTCTGTGGAACTCAGCCAAATCCCTGGAAATAATCCAGACCTACACATTTCTCCTGCCCATTATAGCTGAAGCAGTAGCAGCAAAATAGAAATATCTCTACTTATAAAAACATTTTCCCCCTACAATTTGAGATTACAACTGGCATGCCAAATCAATATTAGGGGCATGTTTAATACACTTATGTATTTTGGGGGTGGGGAATAGAAATAACACCTTTTATTTCAGAATCAGTTTGAAGGGAACTGATTTCATATACTGAATAGACATCTCAGCCCATAATCCTGGGTTCCTGAGCACATAGCACCAGTTTAGCTTCTAATTTACTCTCGGGTGACTTAATGGTATTGCTTAATTATAACAGTTGCAAATTCCATCCTCCAAAATATATCACAGGCAGCCAAACATCTGCAGGGTTTTTTAGTAGGGAGCATGCCAAAATAAAATGCTCATTTTTTGTATTATTTTGCTTTTATTAGTTTTTAATACATATATGTAATAAACAAGATGATCAAGACAACACTTAAATATGTACCAATGGTAATCAAATGTAAGATATTAAGTTGCAAAAATGCTCATTCTATGGAAAGGAATATGCTCCTCAGGAGAATCTAGGCTGGGACGGGACATTTTAAAATAACATTAACTTTTCAGTGATAGAATACAAGTAGGAAGAGTTCTCAACATGGGAAGTATAGATCAGAGCCAGAGAAAGCCCTGTAGAAGGTACTGAACATCAGCAAAATGAAAAAAAAAAAAGTTGTTTTCCCATGAAGAGGAAAGCTAACTGTTCACTAATTGAAACACCTTGTTTCTCAATACTGGATCTTCCAGAAAGGTTAAGAAAGGCAGAATAATGTCAACTTAGTTAAAAACCATGCTGCTTGTTTGCCCCAAGCCTGTGACTGACAAATACTCCTGAAAACAAGGTGTTATTTTCAACAAAAGATGCTTTCAAAATGAGTGTAAAATATATAACCTTGATTTCCAAACTTTAAATTTATCCTTTATGTGTCAAAGTGATTAAAAGATATGATTTTACAAGTACAAAAAGGCTGGAAAACTATTTTGGAAATGACTTTACTTTGCTACACAGAGATAACTGCCATCATTAAAAAATGTATATTTTTATAAATTGTATATTTTTAAAAAAATGTGTTTACCCCACATGCTTTAAAAACATCCTAGCAAATAAAACTTTAGATTTTGCCAGTGACTCATCTCCCTTGTGCAATAGCATTTGTGCAAATTAAAAAAAAAGAGAAAAGAAGAAGAAAGAAATGTACAAAATATTAAAAAAATAGCCAATTAAAAAAATTGCTTCTGTATATACTCAGCAGGGATCTGGTAAAAATTAAGCTGGGGCTAATGAAGCTCCAAGTCCCTGCATACCACCACAGAGGGAGGAAGACTGAATATTGCCTGCCACAGGCAAACTGCTTAAGGAGATTGTGAAAGTCTCAGTGAAACCAACTTAGCAAACACTCCTGTCCCACAGTCTTTATGAAGATCATCTCCAATCAGATAATGTCACTGCCACCATGGAGCTAGGTATAACTCTGAGGCATGCTTACAGTTTAGTTACCTCAGTGAGGTGTTAGCCTGGAAGTCAAGGGAGCCTGGGAAGAAGATCTTATTAAACAGTCCAGGACTCTAGGCTCCTGTATGCTGCTAGGCATATGGATGGTTCATTAGAAGACTCACCCATTCTCTTTGCTGAACCCCAACTGTGTGTACTTTCCAAACCCTGGCATCTTCCAGCTGGAGTTTTGGTGCCCTGCTTCTTCTGAGCCTCATAACCAAATTCAGGCCCTTTGTAGAGGAATCCCATAACCTCCCACTAGGGGAGTTCCCCAAGGTCTGGCCTGTCTGAGGCTGGGATTCATGCTGAAACTTCACTGACACCACATTAAGGCCGCCTGTTCTTTCTGTTAGGTCTTTTCTGAAGACTTGTTTGCTAATTACAGATAGACTCAAAGGGTGGCCCTCATACCTGAGAGCTTCTTAGAAATGCAGAGACCCACCCACACCCCAGATTGCACCCCAAATTGCTTTTTTAATAAGATCCCAAGGTAAAGACTGTGCACTGTCAATTGTGTAAAGTACCATTCTAATTCATTTCAGAAGTTTGGCTGAAAGAATTGGTCTACATAGGAGCACATGCAGTAGACAAAGGGACTTATGGTCATGCAAAATTTTGTACTGAAAGAACAAAAGCCTGGGATGGGAAACTCTATAAAAAGAGCTGGAAGAATTGAATACTTTTAAGTGTTGCCATAGTCACTCTTGTCCAAGCTTTGCCACGTAGAGGAACCTCTTTCTTATCTCATCTCAGTCTTGGGAAAAGTCAGGGCAGTCAACCAAGACCCACCATAGATGATTTATTTCCCTGGAAGCATTGAATTGTTTTTTCATGAAGCAGGGAATTAGAGCAATTATTTAGGAAATATTTATTAAACTTAGGGTCATAAGAACTGTAAACAGTGTGACAATGGTAGTGATCACGCTGACCTGAGAATCTGGAGAGCTAGGTTCTAGTCCCAGCTTGGCCAATAACCAGCTGTGTTTGTCTTGGCTAAGGGGCTTAATTAATTCAATAAACATTTATGGAGTTCTTACCTCAGGCCAAGGCAGTGAGGGTGACAAGAAAGTGAAGGTCATCTAGTGGGTTTAAAAAAACAAACACAAAAAAACAAAAAAACAATAATGTATTGCTTTTGGTCAAAATTTTGTTTCCCAGAGGAAGGAATCCCCTTTTCCAAAAAAGAAAGATTTATATTGTTAAAAGGCAAAATTACAATGAGTCTAGTATTCCAGCTTTTAATTGGCTTTATTTGGAACTGTAGAATTGGGCAGCAATTTGAACCCAAAATGGTTCAGAATGCTCTACCTCACCACACAAGCAGGTTATATTTATAGCCAGAGAAAAGGAAGTGACTTAGGGGGAAAAGGAAGTGGGGTGGAGATAGCCTGAACACATGACATCTGTTCTATTGAAACATGGCTTCCACAGTTGGACCTTTGTGATTGGCTGTGATTCAGCTACTTGTTACAAGGGTAGTTTACAATCTATTTACAGTCAAGTTACAGTTTATTTTGTATGGAGGAAACCTTTTGGCCAAACTTAAAATATGGACAGTGGTAGCTTTAGACCATATTTAATATCCATTGGACACCAACTCCCCATTTCCTCTTCTTTTACTGTTCAATGGGTATAAAGTTTCAGTCATGCATAATGAAAGCGTCTTGGAAGTCTGCAGTATAGTTTGTGCTTAATACTTTATGCTCAACGATATACTTGAAAAACTTAAGAGAGGAGGATTGGAGCGGTGGCTCAGCAGTTTTGTGCTTGCCTGGCATGCTCAAAGACATGGGTTCGAACCCTAACACCATATACACAACAAAGTGTCGGAGCAATGAAAGCCATATGAAAAACTAAATAAAATTGATTTTCTTTCTCTCTCTTTCTCACTGTCCCTCTCTGTCTTAAAAGGAAAAAAAAACTTAAAAGGGTAAATTTTGTTTTTTAAACACACACGCACACACACGCGCACACATACATGATGACATTTTGTGGAAGTCCAACAATGAAATATAATCCCAAATTGCTGGAATTACAGGTAAGCAACACAGTACCGGGTAGAATTCCAAGTTTCCAAAGTTTGAAAAGGATTGAACCTGATGATATTTACAATCAACTTTGACCTTGCCACTTTAGCATTCCTTGGGTGTGTATCTTGCTGTCATGAAATTACTGTGGTTGTGCTGGAGCAAGTTTCTCCCTTTGATTTCCCAATATACATAATACTCTTCTCTTTTAAGAAATATGGGCATGAAGTAGAAAGGTAGGTACCTGAAGGGAAAGAATGATACATTTAACAAAAGTTTTAAACTTCCATATGTTGATCCTTAGCAACACATGAAATTATATATGTATATATATGTATATATGTATTGTGTCCATCTACAATTAAAATTTTTAAAAAAATGATCTAGGAATAATATCTTGTAATTTATATGATTAAGGGTTAAAATACTCATTTAAGAACCTTCACAAATTCATATCAAAAAGACACACCCCAAAAGAAAAACAGGCAAAAACTAAGTAGGGAATGCATTGAATAGTAAATACAAAGGGATAATGATTAGTTAACCTCCAACCGAAGCAAGAGCATGACACATTATTTTTTCAGATTGGAAAAGTTTAAGAAAAATGCCAATTCTTATTGTAAAGGTTTTGGGCAAAGGGTACTCTTAAGCATTGTGGGTGTTTATTCTTTCTCGAGGGTAATTGTCTTTACAACTTCAAAAATCTACATACTCTATCACTCTGCAATTCTGTTTTTAAGATTTTGTCATTATGGGTCAATCAAAAATGTGTACAAAGGTGCAGAGATATACAGGGAAATTCATGGCAGGACAGAAACTGGCAAAACAAACTGAAAACAGTATAAATTTCAACAATATGGAAATGTGATATATATTTTGCTAAACTGGTGCAACAAATGTCACATAGTGATTAAAAGTAAAAAAGAAGAATAATTAACAGAAAGAAGTTTGATGCCAATTTTGAAAACCAGATATATGTATGTAGAATCTTGGAGTCATTGCAATGAAGTGGGTGTCACTTGACCGAGAGGCAGGACACACACATTCTTGTGTTGATTTCTAACTTGTTGCATGGTTTTGGGCAACATTTCTTTTCTTGGTCTCAGTTTCCTCATTTCTAAAACTAGTAATATACTTGGCTGAATAATGTTCCCTAAAGATGCCGAGTCTTAATTTATGGACACTGTAAATGTTACCTTAAATGCAAAAAGAGTCTTTGCAGTTGTGATTAAGTTAAGAATCTTGTAATGAGTATCTTGGATAATCTTAAATGTAGTCGTAAGTGTCTTATTTTTTTAAGAGAGAGGTACAGTGAGAGAGAGAAAGAGAGAATCAATTTTATTTAGTTTTTCATTGCTCTGACTTAGTTCTGTAGATGGTGCTGGGGTTTGAACCCGCATCCTCGTGCATGCCAGGCAAGTGCCATAACAGCTGAGCCACTGCTCCCATAAGTGTCTTTATAAGAAGGAGGAAGAAGGGTATTTCATACAGAGCAGGTGATGGGAACGTGACCTCTGAGGTAAAGATTAGAATGATGTAGCCACAAGCCAAGGAATGTCAACAGTCTACAGAAGGTGGAAGAAGAAAGAAACAGGTTCTCCCTTACATCCTCTGGAGGGAGCACTTATCTGCCAACACCATGATTTGGCCAGTGATATTAATTTTGGATTTGTAGACTCCATAATTGTGAGAAAATAAATTTGTTTTAAACCACTGAGCTTGTAATTTTTTATAGCAGCCATAGGAAAATTATAGAGGCAGTTTAGAACAAATTATTCCTAAGGTCTGTTCTGTTCTAAAAAATATTGAATCATATAATTTGCTTTGTAAAGTGGAAAGAAAATAAGAGATAAATATTTCCTAGCAAGTATTTGAGTAGAATAGATTCATGTTTTCTCTTTATTTTAACATAGAAGCCAATGATATAAAATATTACAAAGATATCTATGGAAGGGAGCTATAGTATTATATTAACTTATTTTATGGATGACCAAATTGTGCTGTTTTATTATAATTAACGTTCAGCTCAACTTTGGGGTTAGTTACTTGAAGACCACATTTAGCTAATTCTAGACAGATCAAAGACAGGTAAGAAGAGATTTAAGAGTACAATGGTTTTTAGAGGCCTATGCTTATTCTCCAAATCTTGGGAAGCAAGGAAATTTTTCATTTAGTACCATGGTTCTATGGTGCTCCAGGGAGGACTGAGAACACATTTAGTTCATTTGGTGAACATAACTGAAGAAGAAAGTCATATATCTAGACATGCCACTTTTAATAGCATGACTAGAATTTTGTGTTTTTAGGGAACTCTCAGGCACATTAATGTTGATGTGCAAATGGACTAGATATAGTTTCCCTCTTTTAGATTTACTTTGTATGCATGTAATAGTGCATCTAAAAATATTGTATTAAAGCAGCATAAACTGAATGTTTACCACCACTTTCCAATACTTGTTTTGCTACCTTTCAAGATCTTTTTAGTTATCTCAGCAGGTATTACAAAAGTATTAAGAGTTCTGGCCCAGATCACAAAACAATAGATACTGACTGCTCCCAAGTTCTGGTCCATCAGGGCAGGGATTTTAAACGGGTTGTCTGAAAACTGGTTTTGTATCTCTTAACTGATCACCATCTCCAGCCAGTTGAAGCTATTGGCGAGACATAAGAGGAGAGTTGAAAAGAGAAGGAATTTTGAAACAGGTTTTGTGTCTTAGTCTGTTTGGGCTGCTATAGCATAGTAATACAACTTGAGTGACTTATTAACAGTAGAAATATATTTCTTACAGTTCTGGAGGTTGGGAATTCCTAGATCAAGGAACGGGCAGGTTCTGTGTCTAGTGAGGGCTGCTTCCTTGTACATAGATGATGCTTTCCTGCCATGTTCTAGCATGGTGGATCAGCAAGGGATCTCTCTCCAGCCTCTTTTTAAAGGGCACTAATCCCATTCATGAAGGCTTTGTCCCCACAGCCTAACCACCTCCCAAAGTCCTCTCTTCTTTCTTATTATCACCTTAGGGGGGGTAGGATTTCAAAATATGAATTTGGGGGACACAAACATTCAGACCATAGTGTTTGGAAAATACTTTGTAATTCCTAGGAGGAGAAGGAAGGGGTGTTTATTTCATTTCAAGCCTAGGGAAAGACACTTCAACAGGACTTGTATTGATTTGTTGCTTTGACAAAAGGGGAGCTATTTGTTCATGATTATGGTACAACTTGCACACTCAGAATTTGTGCAGCAACTAATGCCTGAGGGTTTCTCGGGAACCAGTGTGGGCAGCAAAAGAGAGAGAAATGGTGTGAGATTGTCAAAGACCCTCCCATAAAGGTCCAGCTGGGGGAATGAGGAGGCTTCTGCAGGAAAAGGCTGGCGGAGCTGGGCTAGATTGCAGACTGTGGGAGGAAGGTGTTACCTCTCAGCCCAAGACAGTACTTTCTCCAGGACATGGCAATTTCAGGAAAGAGATCCTCTGTTGCCCCAGAACCTGTTGGAGAACCCATGAAAGAATGAGTCAGCTGGCATAGTCTTTCAGAGGACATTTTCACACCTAATTGCTGCTCTTTCCCCTTCTGCCTTCCTACTCCCCTCCAGCCCTGAGTCGGGAGCCTCAACTGGTTTGGGCATGATGAGAAGGGGAGGCACAGTGCTAGTTAAGCAAGTCAGGATGCTAGTCATTCTCATCTTGGCCACTGTAGATGTTCACTTGAACCAGGTCAAGCTGCAGAAAGTAAGAAAATTCAACTTTAAATACAGGTGGAGAATTTGGCAAGTGTCAGTAATATAATTGAGTGTAATAATGAACTATGACCCTTTGGGGAATAAGAATAGCCAGAGGAACTTTTATTACCTAAAAATATCCAGAAAAATATGGAACCTGCCTCTTTTTCATCCAATGAGATTGAAAAACTGATTTAAAGAACAGTGGAAGACAAATAGGCCATCAGTCCTATTTGTTCCAATTAAGAGTTTTGATCAACAGTTACTTTTTTTAATCCATTAATGGATTCCTTGTTTTTAAGAAAAAGGGAGATTGAAAAATCAAATGATAATAATAATAATTGTGTCAAACTTTTGAACTTCGTAAGATTTCGAAAGTCTAACATGGTCACATGCTACTGTGGAACATGTAATGGAGGTAATTTGAAAACATGCTACTGAAAAGTCTCATCTCAGGTTATGGATTACATTCTCTCAGATTAAAACTTTTCAAACTGGGGCTGGAACAGTGGCTCAGTGGTTACAGTGCTTGCCTGGCATGCGTGAGGACCTGGGTTTGAACCTCAACACCATGTGCACAATGAATTGTTGGAGCAACGAAAGCCTCATGAAAAACTAAATAAAATTCATTCTCTCTTTAAAAAACAACAGCAAAAACTTTTCAAAACAATGATAGGTGAATGTTTCTGAAACATTTGTTGGGCTACTTTAGCCATATTTATTTTATATGAGGTTTAAAAAAATACTTTCTTCTCTGAAAAAAGAACTTTCAACTCTGGGACCTATATAACTCAAAGAGCTAAAGCCATAAACTTCCAACTAGATGGAGGCTGTAGCGTTAGGGTTCTTACTGAGAAAGGGAAATGAAGTCAAATTAGAGGGGAAATGGTTTTGTATTTTTTAGATGGGAATATTAAAAATTTAAGCCTGTGTCCAGACATTTAGACAATTCACATGGCTTTTAGAGTTACCCAGGTAAGGCTGAAATAAAGGACCATTTGCACTTAATTTTGGAGACTATTTTCTACTAAGGAGTTTTTTGACTGAAAAATAAAATGCAAATGTATATGTTTATAAAATGTTTAGATTGGAAAATGAAGTGTTTTGTTTTTAAATTTTATTGAAATTGAAAAAAAAAACCAGAATTGGTAATGTTGTATTACTCATGTTTTATGATTTATTCCTGCTAGTATACTCTGGAAACTTTAAAGAGCCAAGACAGACCAGCCCATTCTCTCACATGTTAATGTAAAAACTAGGCTAATTTAATAAGTCATGTTATTAAAATCTTTTGATCAGTTTACTAATATTAAATGCATAAAAATAAATAACGTGGGAGGCTCTGCTCTTCTTGGTTGTGCTAGCAGGTCTTGCAGACTGTCTAGGGCCAGTGCTTGGTTTCTTTGTTCCTAATACATTCATCGTGTTGACATTTTTTTTTCTTTTCTGTGGTTTGGAGTTAGAATAAAAAGGAGAATGAGTCTATCCTTTGGAGGGAGGGATTCAGTGACTCGTGTAAAAGAGATTAAAGAACTCTACTACTTTCCTAGAGAACCACTTGTTAAATGAACTGGTGAACCCAAGCCTAGGGCCCGTGTAGGGGCATTTTTGTGCCTAAAACGTGCTGGTATTTGAGGGGATAATTCTTTCTTTTGGTATTGTTTTTCCCCTTTCTAAAATAAATAAACTTCAGATTTTAAGCTATAATATTTGATAACTCATAAGAAACCTGTCCATATTCTCTTTCCAGATACCAGCATACCATGATTCCTCTTTTTAATTTTTAAACTTTTATTGTTAAGTATTTCCTTTTTGAGATAATGCTTCTTTGCATATATTTTTATGATAAAACATCCTACTAGGAATCTTGACCCTTTAATGTGTTCCTATTAATCAAATATTGCTGAAGGCCATGTAGGATTACATGGAGTAAAAGCTAAATCTTATATATTTTTATTTTAAAGTATTTTAAATTTGCTTTTGATTTGACATAGTTTCAGAATTACAAAGACCTTGCAAGCATCTTACAAACAATTGCTCTATATAATTCACTTATATTCTCCAGATTTTTATGCTGTTCCACATTTGTTTTACCCTGTCTCCCATTCTCTGTGTGTATGATGTATATATATACACACAAAATGCATTTAATTACTTTTTTTGAATTTTTCATTCATTCTTTTTTTTTTTTTTTTTTTTTAGAGAAGGAAAAAGTTTATTTGGGGCTCACGGTTTCAGAACTCTCAGTCAGTAGATGGCTGACTCCATTGCTCTGGGTCTTAGGTGAGATAGAACACCCTGGTGGCAGAGTGTGAAGGAAAGCAGCTCAGGATGTGACAATCTGGAAGCAGAGACCCTGAAGTTATTTCCGAAGAGTATGCTGCAGACATGATGCTGCAGTACTCTTAAATGCTTCAATGTGCAAATCCTAAAGCAGAACATTCTCTTACATAACCACAGTGCAGTCATCAAAATCAGAATGTTAGCACTGACAAAATGCTATTATCTAATGTACCTTATTCAAATTTTGCTAATTTTCCCAAGAATGTTCTTTATAGCATGAGAAAATCCCAGATGATACATTATATTTGACTATCAATCTCTTGAGTGTCTCCTTCAATCTGGAACAGTCCCCAGTCTGTCTTTGTCATGACCTTGACATTTTTTAAAGAGTACAAATCAGTTATTTTGTAGAATGTCTCTCAATTTGGGTTTGCTTATATATTTTTCAGAGTATAAAATATTCACTATGAGGGAGTTAGAAAAGTCTTGTTGCTCTAGAAACCCATAACTTCAAAATTTATTGACTTATATGAGCTCAAATACATGAAAAACTAAAGGGATTTAATCTCTGAAATTATATGTATGGTTCCTGAGCCATCGGTTCATATGTGTGCATTCTTCAGATTCTATATATTTTGTTCTTAAATAAAAATAATAAATGGCTAAAGTCATGATTTGAAAAATTGATAATTCATTTTTAGGGAAAAGTTCCATGTTTTTGATTTTAGCAAGCATTGGTAATGGAATTTTTTTTCCTTTTTCCTGTTTAGGTTATTTATCTCACTTTGTCTTAAGTAATAGAAGGGAATGAAAAGTTGCCCTGGAAAGGTTCAGGAGAGGTTTAATAGATAATTGAGCTGGTTTACTGAAAAAGGTCACAGAGATGTTCTATGAACCAAAGATGCATCTTAAGGGATGACTGACCCATTGCTACCCAGGGATTCTTTGTCTACTTATTCCAAGACTTGCTTTTTTTTCTTCAGTTGCATCTGTGTTTTGGTGACTCTATGCTATTCATGCATGTTAGGTTGGATAAAAATGACTATCCACGCACAATATTATAGGGTTTTCTTTTTCCTTCTTTTAATCATAACTTCAAGTTTTGGATTCTTGAGATCCCTCACAAGTTCTATGAGGGCTTGAGAGATCAACGTTCTTTCTCCTCTCTAGCAATAAAAAAATTGAAAGCTGATGATTATCTCAGGAATCACAGGAGAGACGTTTATTTTAGAGCTGTGGTGAGGGCTGTTTTGGTAGCACATGTATTGCTATTGTTAGAACAGCATATAAGCAAAAAGCTCTCTCCTACTGAGATTAAATGTTACCCACCCAGGATGCAAGTTGACTTTTCCCCCCCTTTTTTAGAAAAGCAAAAAGATATCATACTAAATAAAAATTTAAAAACCCCATAAATAGTGAGTGACATTCATGCCCCAGATGGCATTGATTTTAGCAGAACTGTCCATCTGACATAAGGAGCATTTTGTGCTGGAGCTTCTGCAGGGCTTGCGTCTCTATAATCATCAATTCACTCTCTCCCAAGATGTTCTCTGTAACAGCAAACAGTTAGTGTAAGAATTATTGAATATCTGTCTTAGAAAACAATTGTTGCCCTTTTCACCATTAAAAAAAATGTGATTGGTCACTTTAAATACTTCTGATTTTAAAAAAAACCAGCAATAACCTATTGTACAAACCTTTCTTTTGGATTTATTGTTCTTCGCCAGTGAAGCAATTAATATGAGGATTCTTTTAATTGGGACCAAACATTGCAGAGCTACTCTCTTGAAAAATCAATGTAAAAAAACTCCTTTGTTCTCCTATTAATTGCTACCATCTGCCTGCTACAGGTAACTAAATTATTATTATTGTTGTTGTTTGGTGGCTTGAATTTTTACCTGATTTTGAGCAACAGGAGGTGAGTTTGCCTCTTACTCCTCGCCGCCTAGTGTCATCCAAAATACTATTGCTGAATCAACTTTCTGAGCTCTCTGCTTTCTTTTCAGTCTCTCTCACCTCTGCTGCTGATCTGTCAGGCCTAGGGATTCAGCTTTGTTGCACCAACGCACACTTCAAAGATGTTTCAGAATTCGCACTTCAAAATTAAAATATACATTTTCTTTTCAGCGACTGAGCCATGAAACAGAATCACATGGGATAAGGAAGTGGTAGAGTAGAACAGAAAAAAAACTACAACACAGAAGCAAGTACTTCCCAGGGAATTAACTTTCTCAAACATGTGTTTCCCAGAGCTCAGGAAACACTAATTCCTGTGTTGTTGGTATTGTTTCTTTGTTCTACTCTGCCACTTCCTTATCCCACATGATTCCATTTCACGCCTCAGTCACCAAGTAAGAAAATGTATATTTTAGGTTAGATTTTAACTTTAAGCACATTTTTGAAGGGAGACCCCAGTATTAAAAATGCTCACACTTGGGGTCTTAGCTGGAAGCTGGATGGTGTGATCTAAAGGACTCCTTCCCATCAGGAATAACTATGTGTGTAGAGACAGAGACAATGGCTCCCTCCTCAAGCCATAGATCCTTTAACTAGAGTCCTGAAGGGACCAATGGAACCCTAGCATCTGAGCTATCTGATATCTAATATGGAAGGTTCCATAGTTTAGAACAATGCCCAATTACAAGGCTGTTATAATGGGAACGATATGTCCTGCTGCTGTGCTGCTGGGTGACTTATCATAATAATAATTCCATATGGTCCCTTCTTATTAGAGGGCTTTCCTTTCCTGCCATCCTCCTGAAGTTGGTATTATTTACTCTTTTCTCTTACAGGAGTTTACTAATATCCTGAACCATCAGAGACTAAGAGCTGTGTAAGAGGATGGGTAGGGATGGATAAGAGGGTGCCAGTATGAGAGTCACCCCAATCCAGAGACGTCTGGGTGATGGATTGGCTATAGTCAGCTCAGGGCCTTTGCACATAAGACGGATAGCGTGGGCTCAAGCTACGGGCTCTGGTGATTTTCTTCTCAGACACTCTCAGCGTGGTCCCTTCCTCTTCTCTTCCTTTCCCCAGATGGGAAGGAATCATTTTCTTATTTGTAAGAAAACAAAAACTCACTTTGCAAATTACGCATTTGCATCTTTCTCCTTGGGTTTAAGTGAGTTGAATTCTTCCCACCCCCAATAGTCAAGTGAATGCCTAAACATTTTCCTTCTGGTTCCTGGGGAAAGACTTTGATTTTCCCCATGAGTTAAGGATAAAATAGGCTCTCTGAGTATACATGAAGAATTCAGTGGGCCTGGGGTGGAAATGGGGGGGTGGAGCAGGGAACAACAAAATGAACACTTAACATTATCTTCCTTCAACACGTTTTATAACCTCACTTAGCAGATAATTCTTCTGTATCCCAACTTATCACGAGTGCAGGTCTTGAATTCTAAAAGATTAACAGCTCTTTTTTTTCCTTTTTTTCTTTTTGGTACCAGGGATTAAACCCAGAAGTACTTTACCACTGAGCCACATCTCCAGTCCTTTTTGCAAGTTGCTCAGGGCCTCCCTAAGTGACTGTGGCTGGCTTTGAACTTGAGATCCTCTTGCCTCAGCCTACCAAGTCGCTGGAATTACAGGCATGTGCTACCATGCCTAGCTAACTTAACTCTTAATCTAACTGGAACTATGGTAGTCAGAATTGGAAGAAGATGGACTTTCCAAGGCCATCAGGGAGCCAGACACATCTCCAGTGACACATTTTGGATTTTTTTTAAATAAAAAAATTTTTAAGAGAGAAGAACAGTGAAGAGAGAGAGAGAGAGAGAGAGAATCAAGAATCAATTTTTATTGAGATTTTCACATGGCTTTCGTTGCTCTGACACTTAGTTGTATATGTGGGTTGCTGGGGTTTGAACGCGTGTACTTGCAAAGCACCGTAACCACCAAGCCACCGCTCCAGCCCCTGGGATTTTTAATCATGCTCAAACCCCTTTATTCAGATAGAGCAAACCCTAATTCAGCCCCTAGGAAACGGTAAACTGTGTACTAGGGTTGAGCCATACAACGAGTGGTAAACCTCTCCGCCTCATGGAGTTCAGAGCTGAGCAGAAGGCATAAATACATAAAACAATATTGACAATATTAAGGTCTGTACAGAGGAAAGAAATAGTGCAGGGTGGAGGTGATTTATCTTCAAGAAGAAAGGGAATTTTTTTCAAAAGTGAAAATGCCTGACCCAGGTTTGAAAGATGCATAGGATTCTGACAGATGAATAAGGGAGAGGCAGATCCATTCAAGTGGAGGAGGCATCTGTAAAGAAACAGAGGTATGTCCAACTTTCTAGCCTGCACTCCTCTGCTGGCTACCCTTTGGATCTTTGAGGAATTTGGGGAAAGAAGTTTCAAGACTCCTGGGACTTTCTGCATTTGCTTCCTGGATCTAGGAGTGGCTGGAGATTTCATGGTGAAAAGTGAGTTCTAAATTCTCCAGCAGATTCTTGGGAAAGCAAGTATGGAAAGTGGTTGTTGGACTCCTGTATTGCTCCACAAAGTCCACTTTTGGTTTCCAGCATCCTTGCTCTTTGAAAGGCATTGTGTGCTGACCATTGATGCTTCTTTTAGGGATAAGAAGCTAGGTAGCTGCTGGGAACACATTTGGTGATCAGAGTTGGAGCAAGCCGGAGAGGTACAGGGAAAAAGCCAGCATCCATGCAGGGGACTATAGGAATCCAAGCTCTTACACCTTTGGAGAGAGAAGGAAGAAACATCAACATTCCTGATTGCTATTTGACATCATATAAATGCCCTGGGTCCGCTTGGGAAGGTCATGCAGTACTGCCAATGCCTTCCAATAGACTTCAGTGAAGTCATTCAGAGTGCAGGAAGAGCCAGCCCTGAAAGGGAAGCTGATCCTGTCATAGCATTCTTTGTGACCCAGTGTGACAGTGCTTGGTTGACTCAGTTTGGTCTTACCTTGGTCAGGTGGACAACAGATATTGACTGCGAAGTCATTGAGGACCTCTAGATGTCCTGTTGCAGAGTTCAAGGTCACACAGATGTCTGTGGAAAGTGAGGTGTGGCTGGGCAGGAATTCGAGCTAGGATATTAGGGTTCCCAAAGTATCTCAAAGACAAGACCCTCATTCCTTCTAAAGATGGGTTTCCACAGTTCACAGCAATATCATATTAGGTGGTTCTACACAGGCTGTAGTCTGGCTCAATGCTTTGGTATTTTTTAAGCCTTGATTTAAGGTGTGTTGTGTTTGTTAATCTTCTCTTGTATACATTCTTCTCAAATTGTTTGACATTCCATTTATAAAGACCTATATAATAAAATTTTTAAAAAGAGATCTTGCATATGCTTCTTTTTTATCAGACAAAAAGAACTATGTAACAGAGGATGTTTTGCATTTTGCCTCAGCTACCAGGAAGCTCAGAGGTAAAGGTTCTAATCAATTCCATCATTATAATTTATTTTTCTATTTTAAGTCTCATAGTATGTTATCCTTTGCCAAACCCTTCTATTATATGGATATCTTTTATTACAAGGGCTTTAAAATTTATTTAAAATTAGGTAAGGGTATAGAAATAAATCTGCACAATGAAATCATACATTTTATGAAGTAGTAGTGTCTTATTGTCTAATGAAATATATGTTGGGAACTCTTTTGTATTAAGCGCAAGTTGGGGTTCTGACTGTGGCTGTTATTCATTTGGAAGTCTTAGTGACAGGAAAGCACTCTGGACCCTTCTGGAATGCCCATATGGGTAATTCTCTTGTTCAGCCCCCTCTAGATTAACTCACTCATCTCCAGACACTCCTAAGTGCCTCTGAGCACTCATGTATATGTGTCTGGGTAACCATAACTGTCATTAGTTTATGTATTTCATAGAACATAGAAATTTAGAGCTGGAAGGAATGTAATCACCCAAATCCCATTTAGCTAAAACGATGGATGGGCATTTTGAAACCACTAAGAGATTACAACGGAAGTTGGCATGCTGTAGGTTATTGCATGGGCTCAATGGGACTTTCTTCAAAATGTGTAGGCTGGGCCTAAGAGACTCCGGGTGGGTTTGCGTTGTTCCTTGAATGGCAAGCAGAATCTTGGCTTTGGGACTTTCTTCTTAAATATAAATTTTCATCTAGTTATTTGTTTCTGGTTTCTATTTATACATGTCTATTTTCCCTGCTGGAAGGGGTGGTCCTTGAGGGCAGGGGACATGTTTCAGTCATCTTTGTATCTTTGGCACTGGGTCTTGGCACACACCAAGCACATAGTTAAAGTCAGCTGAGTAAATGAATGAATGGTGTACTGTCTCTTTGTCGGACTGTGCATTCATTGGTGGAAGGTCTTACCCCTGTCATTTCTTTCTTGCCTTGTAAGGTGTGTTGTCCACAGAGAACTCAGTGAACAGTGGTGGACAAAAGCAAAGGATACGGCCAAGGCTGTGAGCAAGGCGTCACCTTGTGAGGTTGGCAAGTTGTCACTGTCACTATCGCTACAAATCAGATAGCTGCACAGGCAGGGCCAGACTAGGAGGAAAGAGCCAAAGGACGTGGAGATGAGAGAATCAGAAAGACCTGGGGGAAAGGTTGGATGTCTGATGACATTTTAAAAAGGGAGCTGAAGATGATGCCAATGTTGGGAGAAGTTTTGTGTCAGGGAGGGTGGTAATGCCAAACCTAGAGACTGTGCAAGCTGAAAAAGAGATATTTTGGTGGGGGAAATTGCGCAGACTGGTCTGAAGCATGGTTGCTAGAGCATGGCAGTGGAGACAGGTGTCAGGATGGAGGAAGAACAAGAAATGGGGTAGGTCAAGGGTAAATACCAGCCTGTAAAGAGGCTTCTGGGAAGAAGTACTCATAAGCTTAAGTCTTATTGTATAGAACTTTGTCACATGGCAGTACCTTGCTGCAGGAAGTTTAGGAAATATGGTGTTTTAGTTCAGTACATGCTGCAAACAAAATCAGGAGTTTTTTTAAAAAAAGTTATTATTATTATTATTATTATTTTTGCTAAGGAAAGGTAAAGGGGGAGCAGTGTGTAATACATAAAGCTTCATGTGGAACACAGTCTCTGACTCCTGATTCAGTGTTCTGTTACCCAGATACAGATTTGAACTCTATTGTACCCTATTGTACAGGCAGGATGGGCAAGTGAGAAATGCCCTGTTCCTGGCTTGGCCGTTCTCTGTTACCTTGGGCATAGTGTAAAATTTCTCTGAATTCCTGTTTCTAAATTTGTAAAACCATTGGTTGGATTAAACTATTCTGAATGTCTATCAGCTAAAATATCATACAATTAAAACATGATGGTAGCTAAACTTGATGGGATAAGTCCCAGGAATCTATGTAGGTTTCTCATTGGATGGACGCTCTTATTTAAGATTCATTGTGAGGGCCCATGATTTGGAAGATTGTAAACCTACCTCTTTTCCTCAGAGACTGGTCAAATGAAGGCCAAAGTGTTTGTCTACTCAACAGCTGTATCTCTGCCTTTTCCTTGTGAACAGAATCTTGATTTTATTTTAATCAAGTCAATAATCCTCCTATAACTTGAATCCAAAGATGGCTGCTATAAATTCCTTCCCTCTGAGGCACGCTTTTCACTTCTCCACTGGGAAAGAGAGTCTCTAGAATCTTGGCTGCACTGGTTTGACCAACAGAATATGGAGGAAGAATGTGGTAGGTCGAATACAGTCCTGTGCCACATAATGATGTTTTGGTCAACGATGGACCACATATTCAATGAAGCACCACATATACAGTGGTGATACTGTGATGGAGTTGAAATTCCCATCACCTAGTGACCTTGTAGCTGTCACAGTGTTGTAACATGTTATTCACACATTTGTGGTGATGCTGGTATATGCAAACTTACTGTCCTGCCAGTTGCATAATAAGTATAGCTTATATAGTTGTATATTTGATGATGATGCTAAGTACATGATATTTGATAATGATGATATTTATGATTTATGTATTTACTCTGCTATTCTTATTGTTACTTATAGGTTACTCCTATTTATATGAAAAAATGTGCAATGGTAAGTTGTGTTATACAGGCAGCAGTCTCATACATCTCAGATTTACTGTATCTCTTGATTGCATTGAGGCCACATCCAGTGATTGTCCTGTACCATCTAGATGTGTGTGAGTACCCTCTATGATGTCCACACGAGGACAGAACTGGATGACAATGCATTTCTCAGAATGCTTCTCTGTCATTAAGTGATGCATAACTGCCATAGCTAGTTCCAGGCTTAGCATCGAAGAGGAGTGTTAATTTCTTTTTTCTTTTCTTTTCTTTTCTTTTTTTAAAGAAAGGGGGAGAGAGAGAGCAAGAGAGCAAGAGAGAATCAGTTTTATTCAGTTTTTCATCTGGTTTTTGTTGCTGTGACACTTAGTTGTGTATGTGATCCTGGGGTTTGAACCTGGTTCCTCACGCATGCCAGGCATGCAATGTAACTGCTGAGCCACCCCTCCAGCCCCAGATGAAATCATCTTAATTGATACAATGGGAAGATAAATTTCTGTATCAGTACCTACCTCCTTCCACTGATGGAAATAGGAAAAAATCTAAATGACAAAGTCTCTCCCTTTTCCTTAATGCTGTTGAAGCGTGGCCCCGGAGAAATTGGGATATGCAAAGGAAGCATAATTGTGGTGAAAACCAAATTGCTTTTCATAGTGAAGTCAAAGGAACTGAATTTTGAGAAAAGCAGTTCAGAGGACACAATGTGAGGGAGGTAGAGTGAGTCTTGGGTGTGTGCGCGCGTGTGCATGTGAGCAGCAGGATGAGAGACGAGGAGAGCTGGGTCTTGGTGAAGTCTTGTACACACAAAGGCTTCTTTGAGCATGAGGAGGGTTCATGTTTGGTTTAGTGTGGAGCACAGGCAGAACAGTGAGGTGCAGAGTTAGTGGAAGAGGAAATCAGAGCCAGAGGTGGCTGGGGGAATGTGAGGCCCTGGGGATTTAAGGAATCTGGAAGCTGACATGGAAGAGGGAAGGGGGCAAGTTAGTTTTTACAAAACCTTTAACTCTGGAAGGGCAAGAGAACCTCTTCTGACATACTGATTGAAAACTAGCTTCTTAGACAATGATTACACATTTAAAAAGTATTTTTTTGGCCAAGTTTTAAGGATCAAATTCCATATTCAGGTTTCTTGAGGTCCTTGTTTGACTCATAGGTGGGGACTAGACTTATGGAGCTATGTCAAGACCACCTGAAATCATAGTAACATTTGAAGTGAATGGAAGGCGTGTCATTCAACAGAGTCAGATTTTGTCTGGAGGACTGGTTCCAGCTGCAGATTTCCATCTTGCTAGGTGATCCTGAGCAAGTGCTGGGTGATTCCTACCATGCTTTCTGATCTGTAAAATTAACAGCCAATCTATAACAGTTCCTTTTTTTTTTTAAAGAGAGAAGGACAGTGAGAGAGAGAGAGAGAGAGAGAGAGACAGAGAGAATCAATCTTTATTGAATTTTTCACATGGCTTTCGTTGCTCTGACACTTAGTTGTGTACGTGGGTGCTGGTGTTTGAACCCATGTACTTGCGCATGCCAGGCAAGCGCCATAACTGCTGAGCCACCGCTCCAGACCCTAACAGTTCCTTTAAAAAAAATTTTTTTTTTAATTTTTTATTTTTGAACAACCATACAAGTTTTTAACAAAATAATATCAAATGTGTACAGATTCTGGATATTACAATTACCCCAAGGAGAGCCCCCCGCAATTACCCACCCTTATCCCTCCCTTCCCCTTCCCCTTCCCCCCATATCTCTAAAAATGGATTGTGTTGTATAGCATTATATCTTATCTGGATTTAACATATGATAATAGAGCAACTTTCTGAATGGCCAGGGTCTAGTCCCAACCTCCACAGATGAGTGGAGACAATCGACCATTAGTTCTCTGGGTAAAGCTGATTTTACTCAGCATGATTTCTTACATAGCCATCCATTTGCCTTCAAAGGCTGCAATATCATTGTTTCTAATTGCTGTGTAATATTCCATGGTATAAATGTACCACAGTTTTCGGATCCATTCATCCAGTGAGGGACATCTAGGTTGTTTCCATAGCCTAGCAATAGTAAATTGTGCTGCTATGAACATAGATATTGCTGTGTCACTATAATGTGCTGATTCTAAGTCCCCTGGAAAGATACCCAGGAGTGGAATAGCAGGGTCATATGGTGGACTCATCCCTAGTTTTTTGAGGATTCTCCACACTGCTTTCCAGAGGGGCTGTACCAGTCTGCAGCTCC
>PVKS010006462.1:0-78309 GCA_004027875.1 Aplodontia rufa
TTTCTCCAATGTTTTCCTTGGCTCCTTCCTCAGATGCTGCCACATTCAAAACACCATGTCACCATGCCTCAGCCATCAGCCAGAAAGCCATAAAAGAGTCACTTGTAGTTGGTCTGTAAGTAGTCATTTGTAGCCTTCACTAGTAAGACATAGCATTCCAGATGTGAACTATTTCCCCTTTGTTTTTGTGACTAAAAGCCATAAATGCTATTTTGCTAGCAGAGTCTAACTCTGAACCAGAGCACATTTGTTCTAAGTGCAAAGCTTAACGTACGTGTTGACTTTCCAGATGCTGACACCTTTATCACCTCTCTCTCTAGGCAGCTCTGGCCGCTGTAGCAATGACAATAACCAGCAGGAACTTGCTCACAGTGTTCATTACTATACCAGGGCCTACGATGAGAAACACCATGAAACAAATGATATCGAACATGTCAGGGCTGGCAATTCTCTAAATTGAGACAACCTCAAGGCATGGGGACAGTATCTCTTCCTTTACCTTCTAGCACCTCCTTCTCTTCATGCAGTAGGAAAGCTGTGAATTCTCAGGGAGGAGTTAGGTTCTATCTGGTGGATTCCAGGGCAGTTCATTCATTCATTCATTCATTATTAGCTTTACATTATATTTATATATTATATATTCCTATATTATATTTATACTATAAACAGTATAAACATATATTATGTTCATTATTTATACATTATGTTGTATTTATCCTATATTCATATATTTATACTATATTCATATTGTATTTATATTATAGTCATTATATTTATGCTATATTAATATATTTATATTTTGTTATATTTACATGATATTCACTATATTCATATATTTATATTATTATTTATATTGTATTAATTCATTCCTTGCTAGTTACAAGTCTAACAGCATCCACTGCTGTGCTGGTGATGTAAGATTCCGTAAAGATGTGGCTGGATGGTCTCTTGAACCTTGCTACCCTTTATTTAGAATCTGCTATGAGTGAGTCAACAGAGGAATTATTTGGAATGCAGCTCCTTTACAAAGTCCTCCAGCCAATGCCCCAGAGCACCTGCACCAATCTTGTGATGCAGGAGGAGCTGCTAAGGAGAGTGAGCAGGGAGGGAATTCCAGTCTGGTAGGCCTGGGTCCCGGGACTGAGGGCTCTGTTGGCCGCTGGAACAGCTCCAGGGATGTAGAGATAGAGAATCACATCACATCCTCCTGGGTGGGGCATGCACTCATTCAAATCACTTACTAAAAGGCTTAAAATACCAGATTGGACCTTTTGCAGAGTGGCCTCATTTTCTGCTTGTTTTTGCAGTTGCTTCAGCAGAGCCAGGGGCCCAGCTGTCCAGGACAGGCCATCATCGGAGGACAGCCATTATTACAGGTCAAGACTCATGTTCCACAAAGTGTGGTGCTCTCTCTCAGAGGCAGGAGGTGACATACATTTCGTTCTCATCAGAGGGACAGGAAAATTCCCTTTCAAAAAAGGCGTTGCCAGGAGCCAGCACACAGAGAGCACAGGGCGGACCCTTGTTGATTGTGGAAAAAGGAGAGAAAACGGGCTTGTCTGTTTTGAGCAGTAAAATGTAGTTTTTCTGTGGATTGCCACTAATAATGGTAGATTAGACAAAAGCAAAATGCTCCGTGATGACTGGTGGAATTATAGATCTCTCCCGAGATCACATCCTGCTGCTATGATCTGTAGTGCAGACAGCCAGCTGCAACGCGTGCCCCACAGTCAGTTACACTCAACATTGGAGGACGGGGCGAGGCGCACAGGAGGCACTCCCGGGCTCCCACTTTGAATTGTGTGTTCAGCTATGATTGATGTGATCTCAGCTGAGGACGAGAACCAAGCCCCGAAGTGTGCATGGAGTTTCTGGGACTCTATCTGGGACAACATTTTGGTTTGGATACTAGATGTCCCCCAAAAGCTCTTGTGTAAGATGTGCAAAAAGGCTCAGAGGTGAAATGGTTGGGTTATGAGAGTCTTAACCAGTGAGTGAATTAGTCCCCTGATAGTGGAGACTGTAGGCAGGCAGGGCATGGCTGGGGGATGTGGGTCCCTGGGGTCATGACGTCTGGGTAGATATTTTATTCTTTTTTAATTTTCTTTATTTCTTTATTTTTTTAAAGAGAGAGGGACAGTGAGAGAGAGAGAGAGAGAATCAATTTTATTTAGTTTTTCATGTGGCCCTGGCTGCTTCAAGACCTCACTTTGTACATGGTGCTGGGGTTTGAACTCGCATCCTTGCTCATGCCAGGCAAGCGCCTCAACCGCTGAGCCACCGCTCCAGCCCCAGATGATAGTTTATTCTTGATGAGGGCTGAGTGGAGCTGTCTCTCCGTGGCCTGCTGTGATGCCCTGAGAGCTACTTCCCTCTGCCACACTCTTCCACCTTGTAGTCTGCCTCACCTCAAGCCCCAAGGGATGGACGGAGACCTCTGAAACCGTGAGCCCCCCAACTAAACTTTTCCTCCTCTAGAATTGTTCTTGTCAGGTCTTTTAGTCACAGTAACAAAAATGCTGACTAAAACAGGCAACTAGGGAAGTAATTTGCAATGGACAAAGACGAAAAGATTTAGGCAATGTGCAAAATTCAAGCAATTAAAACTATGGGTGACAGACAAGAAGGCTTTTTGATTCATCCACTCAGCATTTTGTAAGTATACAGTGGGACCTTACTCCAGGCCAGGCTCCAGGATGATGGGATGATAAAAGGAATTCAATGATGAACAAATGCAGATCCTGCCCACAAACTCTCCCGGGTCACCACCGTAGGGATATTAGGTGGTTGTCCCTTTGACATCTGTTCCCATCTCGTCCTTTCCTAGCCATAGTCCATTTTACCCGGGCATGAGTTTCAAGAGGGTGTGATGCTCCTTCCAGCTCTGGCTTTGGGCCCCTCTAGCTAAGATTAATCACTATCTCCAGAAATGCAGCTGGACAGTGAAGCCCCTGTCTTGGAAGCCCCTTCGAGGGCCCAGCTCTGATCTGCCAGCAACCATGCATTTGACTACCAGGTGAGTCTGAGGAACCATGGGACAGGCCCACAAGGAACCTGAGCCTCCCCCTGAGACCATGAACTAGGTCCCTGAATGCCACTTGCAGGCCCTTCCCTAGCCTCTCCACCAGTCCTGTTCTTCCAGAGGCACACTGAGCTGCCTGTGAGCACAGATGTGGACTCTGGACCTGTGGGCAGGGATGTTCCCATGCACGCATCTGAGTCCTCTCACAGTGTGGGGCACAGCATGGAGGGTAGGTGAGAAGAAGGGTGGGCTGTAGCCTGGAAGCCTGCATCTCTTCGATTCCCTGGAAGCTGCCACCGTACATCCCATCGTTATCAACCCTGCTAATGGCTCAGGAGTGGCCAGGATCTCCTACGGTGTTCCAATCAGAGTGAACTCCAAGAAATTTGATGTTTGTGGAGGAAACCTGGATTCCTCATGCCTAAAGCCAGCCTGCTCTGCAGGTTTGGGATATGTATGTCAATCAATTCCCTTTGTCATATAAGCCACTTTAAATTGGATTTTCTGCTTCTTATAATCAAAAACACCCCAATAGGGTTTCAACCCCACTTCCATCAACTTCCAAATATCCTCTTACAGTCAGCAAGACATTTTAAACTCAACGAAACCCAGTTTCCTTAAATGCACAGAAAGGATGAAAATATTTCTGTGTAATGGGAAGCAAGAATAAACTAATAAGTGGAAAAATGCTTATGGTGGTACCTGGTACTTAGTAGGTGCTTACTAAACATCACTTCCCTTTTAAATGGATCACAGAACTCAGGCAAAGCTTCTAGGGGAGGCCCCAAGCTTTTTCCCACCAGACTTTCATTAGGCTGCTCTCAGGCATCAGGTCCACCTTAGGGCCTGAAGAGACCAAGACAAAAGATTTAGAGCCCTTGCCCTGGGAAGGCAGACACAGGCTCCTGGACTGGTGGAGGAGAGACAAGTTCGAGGTCATGCCACATGTTGTATTTAATAGATAAGTTTGTAGTTTGTTAAGAGAAAAAAAAAACATGAAAGAAATCAGGCCTGGAGAACAAATTGGATATGTACAAATGAAAACAAATTTGGAAGGCATTTGAAGTTGAAAATTGCTTTTAACAGACTTGATTTCTGTGGCTTGTACACATGGGGATTTTTCTCCCTTCTGGAAAGATTAGATGTGCAGGGGTACTATGATAATTCCATAATCATTAAGAATTTGGGCTTTCCTTATCTTTCTGCTTAACTGGGTATAGCTTCCCTGTCAACTCCACCTCAAGGACCTATAAGGCTGCTAGAGCTCCAGTCATTACATCCACATTCAAGGCAGCAGTCAGGAGGAAAAGGGAAAAGTGAATAGACAAAACAGGGCTTGCTGATGATATTAGTTCTTCCTTCTCAGAGGTCTCGGTAGTTGTAAAGGAAATGTACTTATCAACTATACATAATAGAGATTCATTAGTAATAAAGAAGGTGAGGATAGAAGTTAAGGAAGCAAGCAGATGCTCTGTCTCCAGAGTTCCACAGAAGCAAAAATACAGAGGGCAAATAAGCAGACTGATCAGCAGCAGAGAGAGGGTGGAAGAGATTGGAGTGGAAGGTAATAGAGATGCGGTTAAGTCTTGATCCTTTAGGATAGATGAGAATGGAGGATAGGTCAAACTTCAACAAAAATCAAAAGAACCTAGAGGGCTTGTTCCAACAGATAAATAGACACCACTCCCAGGGTTTCTGAATCAGTAATTCCAAATTTTTGCATTTCTAACAGTTCCCAGACTGTGCTGATGCTGCTGGTCTAGGGAATTGCATGTTGAGAATTATTTTTTAATAAAATTGAGACTTTATCCTCTAAGCAACAGGAACCCCCTGAAGGCTTCTGGGTTGGAAAGAACAATGATGAACTGACCTATGAGGCTTATCTGCCAGAGGTCTGTAGGATGGGCCAGAGAGGAGGGTGGAAGCAGAGGTGGAAGAGGAAGAAGGCAGCAATAAAGTCAGAATTTGGAATTTGCTTGGCTGGGCTTCACTGCATTATTTATAGCAATTCCATAAAGGTTCTGACCTCCAAGGCCCAGCTTTATCAGTTGTGAACAAGCCAATCAAGAATCTGGTATTGAGAGTGTTAGATGGTTAGTTTTAAAAGGGGGGGGTGTATCCAATAGCAGCCCAGAGTTTCTATTGAAAAATGAGAAGCAGCTGGGTGGGACCCACAAACAGAATCAGGTCATGATTTTAAGAAATAAGATGCTAGAGGAAAAACAGGTCAACCACTGGGTTCCCCGCCCCCCAACAAAACACACTTTCCATTTGTTTTGCTCTAACCTAAGTTTAGACTTCCTTTGGTTCGCAATTAAGGCTGAAATGCACAGAGAGCCAGGTACGTGAGGATTTGGATCAACCTGAGTTTAATCCTGGTTCCAGCCTCGAGGCAGGGTGGTAGCTATTGCTGGGAGAACTTTGTAAATTAGAAAAGATGCCCCCCTCTGGGCACAGCTTGGCCACCCGAGAGTGTGGGCAGCCCTTTGAAACTGGTTGGCCATGAACCCTTTCCTGGCACAACCTGGGGGGGGCTGCATGTGGCAGCTCTGCTGTGAGCAGAGACTCCACCTGGGGAGCCCGGGCGTTTCCTCTGCTGGATGGGATGGCTGGCAGAGGCCCCAGAGAGGTGGGGTGGACAAAATGAAGTGCCTCCTAGCACGTGGCTGGTGCTCAATGAACATCCGCTTCCTTCCAGATTTCCTGTTGAATCAGGGAGGGTAGCCGGATGGGTTCAGGCTCTGGCTGCCAGGGAATCATCTGCTCTTCCGAATCTTGGCACAGTTGCCCCTGTTTGGCATTTGCAGCAGAGTGCCTGCTGCCTCTCTGCAGCATCCCATTGTCTGGCAGAAGGAAAAAGGGCCCAGCTCCTGCTGTGAAGTGAGCCCAGCAAACGGAGACCAGCTGAGCTCCTGGTCAGCAGATTAGCTCCCTTAATACTGCCAGCTTCAGGGGTCGCAAAGCCTCTGATCGTGACTCTAAAATCCCGGTGACTTCTCTCCCTTTTCATTAATTTCCTAAGCTCCAGCGCTGCTGAGATAATGCTCTGCCAGGTGCAGGGACATCTCTAAACCACTCTGCTCGCCAATCCAGCCTAACACAGGGTCCCTGGGCGGCTCACTCAGGTGCTGGAGGAGCAAGAGGGGCAGGGGCCTCATTTCAGCAAGCTGTGTAGGTGCAAAGCACTGTGGAGTGTTTTCCTTGCTGATGACTCCCTTTCCAACCGGCCAGCGAGAGGCTGAAGTGCCAAATCCCAATTAAATCACAAAAGAAGTGGGAGCAGCAGAAGGACAAGTGCGAGGGAGGGAGGGACGCTTCTGCAGATAATTCTCCCAGGGCTACATAGTCCGCTTGCCTGAAGCTGATCCAGGCCCCCTGGCTGGGATCTTTTCTCTTCTGTGCTGCAAGCTCTACTGCAACAGATGAAGGCTGAGCACCAGTTACCTGCTGGGCTTTAGGCTGGCCACAGGCGATCCAAAGAGGGAGCCTAGATAGCAAGTTCACTATTAATTGAGGAGACAGACTTACAAACAGACCACGGGCCAATCCATGCAGCACTTGCTCTCATTGAGATTAGCAGGGGCACAGAAATGCCTGACTCTGCCTGTGGCCATGATCCTGGTCAGGGGGCAAGGGAGGGAGAGGGCTTGTAGACTGTTTTATGCTTTGGATATGTGGTGTCCCCTAAACGCTAATGTTTTAACGATGCAAGAAAATTTAGAGGTGAAATGATTGGGTTGTGAGAGCCTTAACCTAATTCGTGCATTAATCCACTTGAATGGGTCAACTGTCTGGGTGCTGCTGTAGGTACTGTCGCAGGAAAGCAGGAAGCTGAAAATCCGAACCTCGGTTCTTGTGTTCCGATGAAAGAAGATTTAAAGTCAGACACAAAAAGTCATGCAAGAGAATTTTATTATAAGTGAAAGTAAAGTAAAAGCAGAGTAAGATTCAAGCAGAGAGCACTCTCAAAAGAGAGTGGGCCGTCTCTGAGCACAGAACGACAAAGGAGACAATGCTGTCTCCAGATTTATTGCTGTTTTATGATTTGAAAATTGGGGTCCTCCTTCAGCAGCCTTCGCCAGTCAGGTGTTCAACTCTTCCTTCACATCAGGTGGTGAAGTTTTTGACCTTTGTTGGTCCTCTCGGAACTGTCATGGTGGCCACCCTATTTAGGGGGTCTTCATCCACAAGTCAATCCTATGTTAATGTGGGCATTGGGGTCAACAGGGGTCAAAAATTACCTCAGTGCGCCTGCGCTACTAAGGAATACCAGCTTCTGAGCTAGTAAGAGACACCTGGCTCCAGTAGCTTTTAGGTTCATCTCAAATTTTATGGGGCCTGTGAAGAGATAGTCCCATAGATCCTTTGTTCTTGAGGCATTCTCCTCCCCTTTTGTCTTTGTTTACCCTCAACCCATGTGTACTAATGTTTTTCCATAGCTTACCTGCCTTGGAAGTAGCTTACAGCAAACTTCAAGACTAAACCTGTGGCCTTGTCAAGCATTTCACTGCTCATTGCTAGCTACTACCTTGCAGGTACAAAGGGTATGGTTGAAGGAGACAGGTCAGTGGAGGGTGCCTTTGAAGTTAATGTTTTGTACTTGGTGAGCAGAGCCTCTCTGCTTCCTGATTGCCAAGTCCTGAGCTGCATTTCTCCTTCCCGTGCTTCCACCATGATTTTCTGCTTCTCCTGGAACGCAGAGCAATGGAGTCAGCTATCTATGAACTGAGATCTTTGAAATCGCGAATGCCGAATAAACTTTCCTACTCTATGTTGTTCTTGTCAGGTCTTTTGATCACAGCAAAAAAATATGACTAAACCATAGACCAACAAATAAAGAAGGCAAAGCATTGAGCAGCTCCGACACACACGGAGTTTCCACACACACGCCTTCCCCACACCCAGGCTGGCGAGACGATGAAGTCTAGGACTTTGGCATTTGATGGTTCTCCAGCTAGCAAGACACAGAGAACCAGTACTAAAGTCTGAGATCGCTGGGGAGGACAAGGAGCTGGGAATGGGAATGGGAGATGAAGTCCTCTGGACGCAGGAAGGGAGTGGAGGAAAAAAGCTAAGCTGTGTGTGTGTGGGGGGGGGGGGTGCTGGGACCTCATCACGCCTGGAGCTGTTTATTGGCATTCATGTGCTACATCAGTGAGTTGGCCTGACCCCTTCTGCTTACTCATAACTGGGATGCATTGGATATAAAATACCAACTGACCTGATCCTCGCTGCTGTGCAGGAGGAGCCAGAGTTGGCAAAGACAGCTAACAGGGAGCTCCCAGAGGCATAAGGACTGGATCTTCTTGGTGCAATGCTGTCCAATTTGATGGCTCCAGGTTCTGTAGGGCCTGGTCCCACTCAAGAGCTTGGGCTGGTGAGTGTAAGAACTAGAGCCAGGGCTTACAGCAGATGTGGGATCGTTTTCCAGGCAGGCAGGGAAAGCCAATATCATGCCAATTTGGCTTTTCATAAAACCATGTGATGCAGAGAGAGAATACACAAGGGAGCCCTATCAGTAATGTAAAGAAATGTGCGCCTGGGCCTCTGCAATAGAAACTGATTTTTCATTGTGTACTAGTGATATCTAAATAGTCCAAATGGTGGCCCTGAAAGGCAATGCCCTGAGGGAAGGGCCATGGCGATTCAACCCAATAAATATTACTTGACCCCTGCTCTGAGGCTGGCACTATACTCAATGCTGAATATGAGGAGAATAATACTGTGATACACACACACACACACACACACACACACACCACACACACACACACACATATATATATATATATATGATGTATATATATGATGTATATATACCTGCTTCATGACAAAGAACTCCAAACCACATTTACAGAGAAGCACTTGGAGAATCTTTTGTTCAAATATTTGGCCTGTGACTCCAGTTCCTGGCACAGAGCTTGTAAGACCATTGCAATTTCCTGAGTAATAGGAGCATCTTTTGTTCTAATGTGGTGACTCTTTTTTTTTAATTCAGAAATTTATTTGTTGAACAATCAAACAAGCTTCTAATGTAATTATATAATATATATATATAAATTCTGAAAATGACTCTTGGTGAGCTCCTGGATTGCTTCAGAAGAGGGGCTGATTGCCAGTGGAACTGTTATGGTTTCAATATTAGGTGTCCCCTAAGTTTAAGTGTTAGATAATGCAAGAAAAATTAGAGGTGAAATGATTGGGTTATAAGAAGTTTGACCTAATCAGTACATCGATTCCCCTGATAGGATGAATTCACTGGTAAATGTAGGCGGTTGAGATGTGGCTGAAGGAAGTGGGTTCCTGGGAGCATGCTTTTGGGATATATATTTTGTCCTTGGTGAGCAGAGCTCTCTACTTCCTGATGCCATATCCCCAGCTGCTTTCTTCCACCACACTCTTCCACCATGACGTTCTGCCTCACCTCAAGCCTGGAGAAATGGAGTCAGCCATCTATGGACTGAGACCTCTGAAACCATGAGCCCCCAAATAAACATTTCCTCCTCTAATTGTTCTTGTCAGGTCTTTTGGTCACAGCAGCAAAATAGCTGACTAAAACAGGAACCAACCATTTGATTAGAGGATGGACCCTTCAAATTTATCTCCTGAAACTGGAAATAGGAGGAGGCTAAAGATTGGGTTGATCGCCTTTGGCCAATGATGTCATCAATCATGCCCACATGACATAGCCTCCGTAGGAATCCAAAAGGACTGGGTTTGGGGAGTTTCTGGACTGCTGCACATGTGTAAGTGTCCATAGGGTAGTGAGCCCAGAGAAGGCATGGAAGCTTGACCCCTCTTCCCTTATAATGTGCCCTGTAAATCTCTTCATCAGATTGTTCATCCTTATGCTTTGTGATAGCCTTTATAGTAAATGGGTAAAACCTGAACATTTCCCTGAATTCTCTGAGTTTTCTGTCAAATCAACTGAACTCCAGGTAGGGTGATGAGAACCCCAATTTATAGCCCTTCGGAAGCATAGGCAACAATCAGTAGATTGTCCAGTGTGTGTGCGGGGGCAGAGGTGGGTGCAATCTTGTGGGACTGAGCCTTTAACCTGTAGACAGTGGCAGAACTGAGCTAAGTTGTATAGCATTATGCAGCATATGCAATGTCTGCTGCAGAACTGGTTCACTGTTTATGGGGAGAAGTCCCCACACACATTGTGGTGACCAGAGGTGAAACATTCTGTGATATGTGAGAATAAACATAAAATACTTCCTTTTGCTTTCATATATCAACCCAGGCCTGGCTCCCCCTGATGCCTACAGTTGAGGTGGGAGATAGATAGAAAATTAAACCTTGGTTGCAATTGACCTGTGCCCGAGTCTGTGATTGTAGAACATGGTAGCCATGGAAACCTACCCCAGGGACCCAGGGAGGGGCTGCAAGGGTGTGAAGGATGCTCCAGGCAGAGGGAAGGTGTGCGCTAGGGAAATAAGGTCAGAGAGACAGGTGCATCTGAGCAGTGAGAAGCACCTATTGGCAGGAGGGAGGCCATGTGCTGAAAGGGGGTGTGGGCTGGAGTGGGGTTCCCAAGATGGTGATCAGGAGAATAGCTATACATGGAAATTATGAGCAGCCACTGGAAGAGGGGAAGCTGTTTGTGATAAATGACGCTGCTTTGTGGAGAAGGGTTAGTAAGAGAGTTAAAGATTACTGCTTTGTGAGTGGCCATGAATTGGGACTAGGCATCAGGGCTGAGCCCAACAGAACAAACCAGCATAGAGTTGAATGACTGTTGCTGAGCTTTAATCGGTTGCAGGTGGTTTTGTAGCTAATTAACTAAATCTAACCGCTAACTAGTTCAACTATAACCAATTGACTGGCTGATTGTCTAAACCAGACTCAATTGAGTTATTTTCTGTGCCTCCATTCTATTTTTGTAAGTGCTATCAGATCACACTGTTGGTTGGAGTTCCCAAAACTTCTAGTTCTCGGAGCTGCCCAGTTTGAAAATCATCTTTGTTTGGCTTTGCTTTCCTCAAATAAATGCTATTAAATTTAATTGGTCTGAGGAATTTTCCTTTTAAACAGTAATTCAGACAGAAAATGATGGAACATGGATTTGATGGTAGCTGTAGAAATGGAAGGATATGCAAAGACTCAAGCGATGCTTAGGAAGTAGAACGGACGAGACTGTCCTAACGCCTGGAACCCGTAAATGTTAACTCACAGGACAAACATGATTAAAGACAGATGGAGAAGATTGTGTTGGATTTTCTGGGTGGGCTGAAATGCAATCACATGTGCCCTTAGAGAGGCAAAGGAAGACTGGACTACAGAGTTGGAGAAGACCAGTGAGAATGAGGACCAGAGAGTACACTGATGTGACCACACGCCCAGGAACGCTGGCCAGAGGCTGGAGGAGCTCATCAACATGCTCCCTCCAAAATCTCCAGATGGAGAGTGGCCCTGCTGACTGCTTTTGGTTTCAACCTAGTGAAACTAATTTCTGATTTCTGGCCTCTGGAACTGCAACAGAACACATTTCTGTTTCCACCAAATTGTAGAAATTTGTTATAATAGCTATGGGAAACTATTGCAGAGCTGAAGAGTAATATCTAAACTCAATTTTCTAGTTTGGGCAACCAGGTGAAGGGTGGTGCCTTTCATGGAGACAGAAAACCCTGGAGGGGGCTGGAGTGGTGGCTCAGTGGTTATGGCAATTGCCCAGCATGCACGAGTATGAGAGTTCAAACCCCAGCACCACGTACACAGCGAAATCTCAGAGCAACAAAGGCCACATGAGAAACTAAATCAAATTAATTCTTGCTTTCTCTCTCTCACTGTCCCTTAAGAAAGAAAGAAAGAAAAAGAAAAAGAAAAAGAAAGAAAGAAAACCCTGGAGGATCAGTTGGGAAAACAGTGGGTCTCCAGAACAGTGGTGTTGAATGGAGGTTTTTGGAAGGTGGAGATCCAGGAAAGGGGTTGTTATATGCATGTTTGAAACGCAGGACCAATATCCAGGCTAAAATCTGAAGTTTATTAGTCATAAGCATTTCAAGAATAATTAAAGATACTTTAATGGGATGAATCACCCAAGTAAAATGTATAGAAAGTGATTCTTGGTCCTGACTCTATATTAAAATACATTTTTTATCTGTCTTTAACTGAGTTTCCTTCCCAGGAAATCTAATTAACTTGGTCTTTGTGTTTTCCAACCTGTTGTGCTTTTTTAAAAGCTTCCTGAAATACTAATGTGCAATCAGGATCAAGAACCACTGATACAAAGTAGAGAAGGGAACCAAACACAAATGTCTCAGACCATCTCTACCCAAAATGGTTGTTTTCAAAGTGGGATCCTTGGACCAAAATAGCAGCAGCACCTGAGAACTTAACACACTGGGAATTCTCAGGCTTTGTGCCAGACCTACTGAGTCAGAAACTCTAGAGACAGGGCTCCCAATGATTTGGATGCATTTGAGAAGCACTGAATTAAAGGATAGGTTTGGAGACAAAGAAGCGCTCCTATGAAAAAGAGACTGCGTGGATGTAACCAACAAAGTACACAAAGATCTAGGAAAAATATGATAAATTGGCATCCCAGGGGGGAAGTGTATTTTTAAGGGACTAATCCTGCTAAAAGATCTAACAAGATAAAATCTGGACCATACTCACTAGACTCAGCAATCAGTAGGAAGTCTGAAGGGCACAGAATCCAAAACAGGAAATGGACTGGCCATGGTTCCTGAGTTGTGCAAAGGAAAGAAGGAGGAATAGCTATTCCCAGGTGCAAACCTGTAGGTTTGAGGAAGACTGAGGAATTTTGAGGATGTTTGCTTTCAGCAGTGTTCCTTTTCTCCAGTAGTAGGGAGTAATGTCACCTGCTGAGATTAGATGGATATATGAGTGAACAGATTAGAGCCACTGTGGAAAATGGGACAGAGGGCAGATTGGGGAAAGCAGAAGTGCTCCTGCTGTGTCACAGCTCCATGTGGGGTTGAACATGGAGCATTTATATTGGTCCCAATTTGGGTAGTTGTGTGCCTCCCGCTGTCCCAGCATTACTCACTAGGGAGGTGTGGGAGTCAAAGTGGTCCAGAGTTGGATCTTTGTCAGGAGAGAGAGACAGGGGCTGGAGTCAAGAATGCTAGCCAGAAAGTGACCATCTCCATAGGTGGATCCCAGACTCCAAGTTGGAAAAGGAAGGTGGGGGAGATGGGAGGCTGCTGATGGACGTGGGGTGATTGATAGGTCAAGTGAGGACTGTAGGAGTGAGGATGAATGTACCTAGTGACAAACGTGGGAGAAGACCCGGTTGTAATCGGAGAATGTGATGTCTAAAATATTATGATTTCAGAGGTAAGTTCTTTTGCTTTTCTGGTACCCCCAGTGGGACACAAACAGATGAGATCTAATAGAAGCTGACTGGAGATATATTTAAAAGCAGTTTCTGGTCAGGGTCAGGGACAAGAGTATAATTCCCAGGCCAATAGTTTAAACAAGGTTCAAGCAAAGAGACAGAAGATAGGAGCTGAAAGGCAAGAGAAGCTGTGGCCGCTAAGCTTTCTGCAGGAATGTCTCCCTGCCAGAGTGGCTTCCTGGCCCCTTGGGCCCTCCACAGAGGGTGATGATGGTTTATGGGTGGGAAATGTCAAGAACTCCCTGGTGCTGTGCAGATGTTGTGCCCGCCTTACCTCATCTGTGACGATTGCCAGGTGTGGTATTACAGGCCAACACAAGCACACTTGCTCCATTGTCCCTGATATTAAAAATAGCTGATGAGAAGAGACTGATCCAAACTTACAAAATCAATATCTGTAACTATCTTCAGTCTATATCCATTTTAGAGGCCAGCTGAGCGAGACTGAAGAGGAGGGAAGTCATCACTATTTATGAAAGGTAGCACTGAACTCGAATTCTGTGCCCTGTGTCTGGCTCCTTTTCCCTTTCAAAGGACTCCTCCTCTCCCTCTTCTTAAGCTAGGATTTGAGGGCAGAGGGAAACAAAGGGCGGACACTCACTGTACCCCCGATCTTCATGCCTTCTGGTAATTGGTTCCTCCTCTCATCTCCTTGCTGGACTTCCTGTGCCAGTGTCCCCTGGGAGATAACCATCACCACCTGGGTGTCTTGCTCAGCACCAAGGTGAAGACTAGAGTCTTTGCCAAAAGACTCCACCTGGAGTCGCTCACATGCTGGAGCTACCTCCCAAACTCCTGCTGGGCACAGCTCTCTCAGTGCTTCGTTGTCTGCCACTGGAGTTTGCAGGAACTTCTGGGACACCTGATGCTGGTGGGGTCAGGAGAACTGGGATCTAACTCAGGGCCAGATATCCTTCACCCTTTCTTTTCTACCTCCCGGTGCATCAATCTGTGCTGGTGCCAAGCTGAGTTTTCCTGGGTCATCTCTGGGAACAAGGAATAAATCACCCTGTTCTGTGAATTATCCAAATGATCTAGATGTTTCTACAAATCCTCTTCAGTCTTCTTGCATCTCACCCCTTGCCCTTCTCTCTCTCTCTCTCTCTCCTCTTTCAAACAGTAGAAGGGCTTTCTACTTCCTCTTCCTGTCTGATAGGAGTTCTCTTTCTGACATATCCTCTTCCTTCCTTGACACATTTGTCCTTTCCTTCCTTCAGGCAATGAAGGCAGAAAAGTCAAAGAAAAAAAAAACAGATTACTGAGAAGGAAGAAAATTTGGGAAGATATTTTAAAAATATTATTCCAATTATGTTAATAACCAATAACACTTTTAAATGACTTTTACATACCACTTCATAAGACTGCATTAAAATCCTGTGAAGTAGAACTGTAGTCACCATTTTATCAGGGGAAACTGAGGCTCAACAAGCCTAATAACATGCCCCGTATCACACAGGTCCATGCCCTGATCCCAGGTCCATCTGATCCTAAGCCTGTACTCCTAGATCTTACACTATACTGCCTGACTAGCCCACCAAACTTCAATGTGTCTCCAAATCCCAGAGCCAGGGCTCTTGTTATTTTTCTCTCTCTCTCTGACACCCCAAAGGCTGCATCTCCCCCAATGTCAATTGACACCTGTAAGGGAATATTTATACCATCACTCCATTGTCCAATCCATTGAGGAAGAGGGCTGGGTCAGTGTTCACCTGGGTTGCTGAGATCAGCCATATCAATTGTTAGAATATTAAAAATTGAACTATTAATATATTTCCATTTATAAGTAGCCTGCTCCCAACCCTCTCCCCCAGTGTCACCCTCCAATGCTTAACCCTGATTGGTTGGCATCCAAACCTATTCTCTGTTAAGTATTTTGAACATCACCCTTAGAAGAAAAAAGGAAAAGTTTCACCTTAGTAGGGTTTCGTGCGAGTGTGTGCACACATGCATGTGTGCTTCCTCAAGTTATTGATGGCAACATAAACTAATTGTCATTTCCTACAGGATCACTAAGACAATGTGTGTGAAAGCATAGAGCACAATGCCTAGCACATAGCAGGTGTTCACTAAACATTAGCTGAACTATAATCTAAGCTGTTTCTAAAATCTCCCTTGAGGGAGAATTTGGAGCCCAGCAATTCCCAGAGTTGATAGAACTAACACATATTCTTTTAGGAAGCAACAGTAGAGCAATTTTCATTTAAATCCCCAAAGTGGAGGTATAAATCAGATGTAGCTAGAGTTGGAGCATCTGGACAAGTTAGCAAAGGCAATTGCCTGGCCATTGGAACTTCTGGACCTGAATTTGTGCTAACCAACAGGCACAAGCCAAGTGAGATGGGGAAAGCTCTGTGCCAATGGCGGAAGCCAATTGTGCTCACCATCAGGTCCTCCCTGTGGGCACGAGTTGGAAACTAACGTTTACTGAATGCTCTATCCTCTTTGAAGCCTCATATCCAATTAAGAAACATGATTGCATTCCCACCTTTGATGTTTGGAATCTAGGCTAGGGAGAGTTGATAACTTGCCCAAGGTCACACAGGCAGCAAGGCATGGAGTCAGGAATCCTATCTGGTTGTAAGGCAGCCATTGTGTTCCCTCTGCTACATACCTCTGCACGGAGGAGGCAGGGGTGGCAGGCAGTTTACCCAGATGTTCCCACTGTGCACTGCTTTGGTTTGATTGACAGACTCTTTATAAGGAAATCACAAAAGCCACGGTCAAAATACTCACCTATTCCAAATTAGATATGTTTTAATAGAAGTCACCCATGATCAGGGAAGCCAGCAGCATCTGTGTTGAGATAGGGAAAAAAAGAGGAATGCAATGCAAAGAACGAAACAAAACACAAAGCTACAATCACCAAGAAAAACAAGAAATGAAGGCGTTTCAGTCAACTTTTTCATTGCTGCGACCCAAGGAACTGACAAGAACAATTTTAGGAGGGAAAGTTTATTTGGAGCTCATGGTTTCAGAGATCTTAGTCCATAGAAGGCCAGCTCCATTCTTCCAGGCTCAAGGTGGGGCTGAACATCATAGCAGAAGGTATGGTTCCAGGGACAGAGAGAGAAACTCCACTCCAGATACAGAATGTATACCCCAAAGATACACCCCCAATGACCCACCTCCTCCAGCCACACCCTACCAGTCCACAGTTGTCAATCAATCCTTATCAGGGGATTAACTCACTGATTGGGTTAAGGCTCTCATAATAATTTCACCTCAGCCTTCCTAGATTGTCTCATGTGAGTTTTTGAGGGGCACCTCACATTCAAACCATAACAGAAGTTGTGGGTTGATGAGACCAGGGATAACCAAGCTCTGCCTCCAGTGCTTCCATTACAGCGGAGCATTGGATGGTGCAGAGGATAAGCTTCAGCCCCCAATGGCCTCTCTAGATGAGCAAGCTTACCCTTGCCATAGACAGGGGATGTGATCCCCACGGCAGATGAATTTGGGCCGTGAGCCCAATGACTAGAATGCTGGATGGGAGCCAACATCTCTGAACTGCCTGTGTTTTCCGCTGGCATCAACACGAACACAGGAGTCTGAGTGTGCAGACACAGAAGGCAGTGATGTCTGGAGTCTGTCTGCATACTCACACAGAGTCTCTGATGTCCGGCCTTTGCTAACCTTTTTTTGTGTACATCTCTTTATGATTTCCGAGGTGCTCATTCATAGGTATGATGTCATTATTTGAGCCTCAAATCAAGCTATGATGGTGTCTTAGTCTGTGTTCATGGTTTGGATGAAAGGTGTCCCTCAAAAGCTCTTGTGAGACAATCCAGGAAGGCTGAGGAGTTAATTCCTTGATAGGGATTAACCTTTCCATAGGCTGGTAGGGTGTGGCTGGAGGAAGTGGGTCATTGGGAGTGTGCCTTTGGGGTATATATTTTGTATCTGGGGTGGAATTTCTCTGCTCAATGGAGCCATGCCTTCTGCCATGATATTCTGCCTCACCTCAAGTCCCAAGGAATGGAGCTGGCCTTTCATGGACTAAGACTGCTGAAACTGTGAGCCCCCAAATAAACATTTCCTCCTAAAATTGTTCTTGTCAGGTCCTTGGTTCACAGCAACAAAAAAGCAGACTAAAATGGTCTGTTTGTGATACCACAGGATGAGTAATTTATAACAACAGAAATTTATTGCTTATGGTCTGGAGGCTGAGAAATCCAAATTGAAGCACCAATAGGCTTAGTGCCTTAGCTTTAAGATGGCACCTCATTAAGTTCTCTGGAAGGAAGGAATGCTGTGTACTCACAAAAGATGGAAGAGCTGAACTTGCCCCCTCAAGACTTTGTATAAGGCACTCATCACACCCTCAGAGATAGAGCCTCATGGCCTTGTCACCTCCTAAAGGCACCATATTTTAATACTGTTCCTTTTGTGATTAAGTTTCAACATGAATTTTGGAGGGAGGGACACAAACATTCAAACCATAGCAGATGGGAAAAGATTTGTATCCAAATTCTCATTCACTCCCAACTCACATCATTTTTTTCCTGCTTTATAACCAACAAAAAAACTACCTCCGATGAGAAAATGACACACCTGGGATGGGTTGCAGGGGTCATTTGATCCTGGGGAAGGGTAAAGAGTAAGAGAAAGAGCAAGAGTTTTACAATCTGGTTCAGCCAGATTCAAACCCTGGCCTCTCTCTAGCTAGGGAAACTAGGTCAAATTACTCAACCCTTGTGAACCTCCATTTGCTTCTTCAGTAAGTAGAGATAATAATGTTTAATTCAGAGTGCTAGTGTGAGAACTAAATGGGTTGATATAAAAGCCTGGTTGTCCAGAAATATTTTTTCCCTTCCAGACCTTGCTTTCCACTGCGCTGAATTTTAGTTTCACAGAATTGTCGTATGGGGATGAAGAGGTAAATTATTTCTAGAGCTTTCATCCTAATGACCCCCAAATTATCTGTGTTTTTGTAGAAACCTAAGTCAAAGCTGCACAATCATAGGAATATCCAGTGGTGGCTGGCTGGATCATCCTCTGCCAGTAGATAGTTTCCCCAGGTCTAACATTTTTTTAAGAGACAGGGACAATGAGAGAGAGAGAGAGAGAGAGAGAGAGAATTTTATTTAGTTTTTCATTTGGCTCTTGTTGCTCCAATACTTTGTTGTGTACGTGGTGTTGGGGTTGAACCCATATCCCTGAACTTGCAAGGCAAGCACTGAGCCACCCCTCCAGTCCCCCAGGTCTAACATTTTTAAAGTCTTTATGAATACATCCATAACCTTGATCAATAAATTCTCTAAGAATATGTAGCATTGGTATAAAGTCATCTCAGATGGTTGTCATGAAATTTTCATGAACATGTAGGGCCCTGTGTTCATGAGCATGTGGTCCAGAGCCAGCTCCAGGGTTCCCACTGAGCTGCTGTGTTCCTAATCTCGGAACAGCTGCTTCTGCATTTGGTCCTTTCTTAGTCCACACCCTTTGGAAGAGCTAGAAAGTCAGGCTTGGGGGAAGTCGTGAGAATTTGAAAGATGTTTCCATGCCCATTTCTCATAAGAACAAATCTCTCTCATCTCAGGGAGACCTTGAATCTCTTACTCTTAGACTTACATGAAGTAGCTTTTGTAATTGGGCTCCCTATGCAGTAGCATGCTGGTAAATGCATAACTATGGGCTCTAAAATACATTGAATTGTAGCATTTGTCAATTTCATGGTGTAAATACTGCTGTCATGGCTGATTTCAAACTACCATTAGACAAGTGAACTTGGAGTGAGGAAAAAGTACACAATTAGTCCTCATAAGCTGATAAGACCTGGCTATGTCAGGCTTTCAGTTAAGTTTATTTAACATCATCTCATTTAATCCCATCAAAAGTTCTTTGAGGTAGACATTATTATCTTAGTTTATAGAAGAGGAAATTGAAATGTAGAGGGGGGAAAATAACCTGACCAGTTCTTCAGTGGAGCTGGAATTTGGACCCCAGTGGCATCACTGTTAAACACTACTCCTTACTCTGTCTCCTTATTTACCCTGTTCCTCACTCTTCCTCAAACCAGAGAGGATCGCGTGCATTATTTACAATTTTCTGCTATCATACCACTTTCTTTTATCCTTTTCCACTGTGCCCTGCTCCCAAGGCAAACAGATGGTAACCTTAACCTGCCCCCATTCTCTCATCTCGGAATTTCAGTGCATGTTTTGAGTTTCCCAATGCATCTTTCTCACCCTGGACCATACTCCTTGTGTGGTTTTAGATTCCCTGTTATAAGCCCACTTTACAACCTCAAGCATTATGCTTTGCACTGAGATACAACTCAAGCTTAATTTTTTAATTGGTATCAGGGATTGAACCCTGGGGCACTTAACCATCGAGCCAAATCCCCAGCCCATTTTTGTTGTTTATCTGTTTTATTTCTTTGTTTGTTTGCTTGCTTAAGACAGGATATCACTAAGTTGCTTAGGGCCTCACTAAATTGCTGAGGCTGGCTTTGAACTTGCAAAGTTCTCTCCTGAGCCACAAGGACAGACGTAGAACACCATACTCCCCTCAATTTTTTTTTTAATTGAAGGAGCATTTGAAAACACTGGCAACCTGGGTCTCTAGAGCCCAGAATTTTTGTTAGCAGATGAATAAGTGAGATATTCATTCTCTCTCTCTCTCTCCCTCTCTCCCTCCCTCCCTCCCTTCCCAGTAGGATTAGTTCCTTTCTAACTTTCTCCAGGCTTAGCACCATTATTCTGTCCTTGAATCCACTACCTGTGATGCCTTCATAAGCACAAGCCTGACCTGGATGTGTTGCATTCTGCTGCTCAGAACTGTCTGGGGATCTCCACTGCCTGCTGTGATTTCTGAAGTATTTTCTGAACATGGAAACATGGACATACAAGTTTGGGAAATGCTGCAAACTCTCTGCAATTCACAATATACATTAGCCCATGACTGGAACTATGAAGGAACTGTTTTCCTGTGTTTCTTGGGTCTTAATGAATTGGACTATGGAAACATATCTTATTTTTTACCTGAAACATTTGCTGAAATCTAAACATTAGATCTTATAGTACAAGTTTTGAAGAAGATATTGTCCAAACCCTACAAAACCTTCCAAAATCTTGAAATGATATTCCTCTGTAATTGAGATTAAGAGCTCAGGTTCTATATCCAAGTTCAAATCCCAGCACTGACAAAGTAGAATACAACCTTTGCCTAGCCACTACCCTACTCTGCACCATAGGTTCATTATCTCTAAGTAGCAATGGCTCTGCCTACCTGGAAGGATTATCCTTAAAGGACTGCAAAAGATAATGAATGCAAAGCCCAGAATAGGGTAATCTAGCCCACAGGAAAGGACTCCATTTGTATTCTTATGATTATCTTTTAGAGTCCCTCTGCGAACCCACTACAACTCACTCCAAACAATCTGCTGCCTTTCCCCAAATATTGCTATATGGTACAAATCTCTAAGCACTGTTTTTTTTAAGATAGGGACAGAGAGAGAAAGAGAGAGAATTTTATTTAGTTTTTCGTGTGGCTTTCATTGCTCCCACACTTAGCTGTGTATGTGGTGCTGGGTTTGAACCTAGGTCCTCGAGCATGCCAGGCAAGCGCTGTAATTGCTGAGCCACCGCTCCAGCCCCTCTCCAAGCACTTTCAATGTGGCATCCCCACTCTTCTCTATCTCCATGCATCCAAGCTCATCATCATTCAATGCACAAGCAAATGCAGCCCCTATATGCAGCTTATCTAGCATCTCTCTATTCCTCCCCACTACGAAAACCAGTACCTTCCATTTCATCTTCACTTCTAGTTTCTGTTTCTACTGGGGCACTTAATCCCCCTCATAGTGAGGCTCTTACATCCACACCCTTGTCCTGGTGGATGGGTTGAGGAAGTCACTTGGTACACTGCAAGGGGTTCAGGCTGTGCAGCCAGACAGGTTTGAACATCCCCTGGCTCTGTGACTTTGGATAAGCATCCTCCCCTTTGCCTACTCGCTGGAATGAGGTTCTGGTGGGATGCTGTGCGGGTTTAAGTTACCAGCCTGTAAAGTGTGCAGCATTTGAGTTGACTTTGTTTCCCTCCCTGGGCAGCCCCTGGTCAGCCCCCTCGCTGCCATCATGCAGCTGTGCACGTAAACCGGCGCACGTTAGGGACTCAAGGAGTATTGGAACTGACTGGTCAAACAGGCTTGAAAAATCACTAGTATCTTTCAAATCAACATGTATGAGCATACCCATTTACAAAGCCTCTAACTTGCCTTTCCTTGATTCCAAAAAGAGGCAATCTCTGAGCATGCACCACCTGACTTTCCTCTGAAACTTCTACAGCGACAGAATCAAAGTCATGATGAAGACAAAAGCGGAGAGATAACTGACGAGGGTACTGAATGCACAAGAAGTCTTTCACTGGTTTTCAGTTAAAAAAAAAAACCCAGCTACAAGATAGAGCTTCCAATAAACATCACCGATTGTGAAAATCAGAAGACAGAAGGCCTGCATTTTGTGATCCTGTTTCTACATATAACTTGGTCATGGTTGCAGAGGTTCCAGTCCATGACAGATTTTAGGTCCTATTTCTTTTAGGTCTGTGATGAGATAGCACAGCATGGTGGGAGCATGTGGCAGAGAAAACCAAGAGCAAGAGTCTTGACCCCCCGGGGACTCAGTTTCCCGTTTGGCAAATGAAGACACTGTGTGGGCAGATAGCTAAGCTTCCTTTCAACTCTAAATCTGTGGGAAACCCTGTGCTCTCTCCATTGCCTCAAGTCTCAGACATGTGTTAATTAGCTCCCATTTGGCGTTTGTTGTGTCACACAAAGAGTATCCAACCAGTCACAGTGTGTTCCATGAGTGAAGGGCCTTGCCGGACCATCTGCTCGGCCCAGAGCTGTCTGTGCGACTCGGACCACAGCACCAGGAAGCTTTCTCTGAACAGGAGGGTCAGTCAAGGAGAAAGGCAAAAAGAGAAGTTATTTCCTTCATATTGATTTGATGTCTTTGTTTTTGACCCTGGTTTATTTGTAATGAATGAATTAATCCCCCAAGGTGGCCTTAATGATCACAAATTTTAACCACTATACTTTGGATCTTAAATGTCTTCCAAAGGTCCATTTGTGAAAGGATTGGGCCCTAGTGTGGGGTCATAGGAGGTGGGGTCATATTTTATTTAGTTTTTCATGTGGCCTTGGTTGCTCTGGCACTTCATTGAGTAAGTGGTGCTGGGGTTCACGCAAGGCAAGTACCACAAATGCTGAGCCACAGCTCCCACCCCATGCTTTTATGTTTTTCAAGCAAGTTGCACCAGAATATGAAAGAGGATGGGTGGAGAATGAAATACAGAAAGTGAATTTTATTTTCCATGATTATAAAACCTGACAGCACCTGCACCTGAAAAAGCATGAAATATATTAACATATTGGCAAGTTCTCTCAGTTTTAAAGGGCTAGTTTCCTTGGTTTACTGATTAATACCTTCATGTACAAAATGAGAGAATATTCTTTACATTTTGTGTAATCTTCCCAGAGAGCAAAGACTCTGAGTTTCATCAGAAGAATCAGTTTTAGGTTGATCTTATTTTTTATTGTTATTAAATAAAACTAAAGAACAGAAGTTCATCACTTGTGAAGGAACTGAAGTTCTTTACAAGTCTATATTATTTTAAAGTGTTTCATAGCCCCCTTAGATAAAAAGATAATCAACTATTATTTTCCACACAGCCACGATCACATCTTACTCTACTGTCCAAATCTCCACTGACAATCTTTATATTGGATCCTCATTAAGTTAAAAAAAAAAAGTTGAATCTTTTCTAGATTTATCTGAAAATTACTAGTAGACCACAGAAAAAGGTCATGACAAAAATTTGTTCTCTCACTTGAAAAAAAAAAGAGAGAGGGCTAGAGCAGTGGCTCAGTGGTAGAACAATAATCTGGCATGTGTGAGGACGTAGGTTCCAACCCCAGCACCACATACACAACTAAGTATCAGAAAGAAAAAAAAAAGATGAAAAAATAAATAAAATTTATTATCTCGTTTAAAAAGGAAAGAAAGAGAGAGATGTTTAAAAAAATTGGTTTGTTGACCTTGCTGAGAATTTATTAGGTTCACTATTATAAGAGATGTGCTTGCAGAGCTATCAAATCAGAAGGGCTGGTCAGCCTCCTTGCCTGTGACAAGGTCCTGCCCCTGACAGGCAGAAACCTCTGCTGCAAATCTGTCTCCCTGGTTGGGGCAACACTGATAACTCTTTCTCTTAGAGCTTGTATGGAGTGAGAACACAGGAGTCAAAAGGATTTGGGGGAGTAAGAGTTCAGTGATTGAAGAGAACATGGAATAAATTTCTCTTGAATGCCTTCTCTTCTGTCCATGCTCACAGGCCCACCATCTTCCAGATGTTTCCTTATCCACGTAGTAGGAGCAACCTTTCTAAGCCACAGAGAAGCGGAACCACTAGGATGGATGCATGGATGGATGGGTGGATGGATGGACAGACAATGGATAGATGATAGATTTATTCCATAGATTGGACCTTACACAACTGTAAGGAATTGCCTTCATATCTGATGTCATACTTAAAGTCTTCATGGCAGGCAATCCGAAGAGGAGAAGGTGGACGTACTATGAGGAAGAGTGAAGACAAGCCAGAACCCACAAGAAAAACTGGAACCTGTGTCAACCCTGATGAATAGCAGCTGACCTTGGGGCAGAGACAAAATCCAGCTGTTCTTGAACTTCATAAGAAATGCTGTTTCTCAGCTTCTCTGCCCATTGTTAGCTATCATTTTTCTTCTATTGTAACTTATCCACGAATTCATCTAGGAGTTTTATGAAGTGGACGTCTCCCTCCTCAGCCTGAGGAGACTGCTCACTTCTTGCCTCCTCTCTCACTTTTCTCTCCTCCCCTAGAATGGGACTTTTATCTAGTTTGTGTTGGAGAAGAAACATCTGCTTGACCAAACAAACTTCCAAAATATTTTGGCCACACTTCTGACAGTGGCTTTTCAATCAATGAAGCTATGTCCTCTTGTTCTCTGCCTCACTGTGGTCTGCCTTGGGACGGAGGCAGGCACACACAGGACTGCTGGGCACAGGGAGGAAGAGTGGATGAGGGAGGGTGGGAAGATAGCAACCAGGCCTTGAGAGAGAATGGAGACATTTGAGGGGCGTGCTTACTTATCAGTAAATACTCCAGAATTTCTCCCCAACACAAATACTCTAAAAATGCATTACTCCTTTCCAGTAAAGAAACAAAACGCTTTCCCAACACACCTGATACTCACAGCCCTTGGCTCAGCTGAGACAAGTCTTTGACTTTGAAGATGGTGCACAGCTATGGTTTCTGGAAGAGGAAACTTCCATGGACCCTGAGCATGGACTCTTCTGGGTGTGCCAGGAATGCAGGAGCCTGACAGGTCTACCGGGGTTGTTTCTCAGGGGCATCTCTCTCCCCAGACAGAGCAGGCTTTCTTCTTTCTGTAAAGATGGTGAATCCTACAAGCTCAGTGCCCTTCTACTATAACATAACCCACTGCTGGTGCAGAAACCCATCTGGGTCCACATGTGTCACTTTTCCTCACTCCATGGGGTTGCAGGTAATGGAGGACCAGCAAGAATGAAGCTCTGAGTGTAGATTTTGTTGAGTAATAGAGTTCTTAGTCCTGACCCAGTAGGGTAGTAAGAGAAAAAACTCAGACCATTTTACCAAGTAGAATAAAAACTCAAACCATTGACAGCTCTTTTCAATAGTGGTCTCTCTATACCTTCTCCAAAAAAACACATTGATGTCCTTAACTGACCTATGTGTCAGCCACATGTGACTTCCACTTAGATTCTGCTAAGTAATATAACGAAATTGAGTAGCTTCTGGAAGCAAAAACACACCAAAGCCAATATAGAAATTCATTACCCACCTACCCCTGGCTGGACTTTGCAGGTGTGTGTCTAGAAACCCAAGACCCCATAGCCAAAGCACCAATAAGTTGGCCCGTCATAAATGCCTGGCTGGTGGTTTGGGCTGTGTTCTTGGTTTTGGGGGAGAAAACATCTACCAATCCAGTTCAGCTTCTTAACCCACTGCTGGTAAATGTTTGCCATTTGCAGACTCCTTACAGCCCTTTCAGACATGTTTCCAAACCTAATTAAGCTTAGCATTATCATTGTTTTCATCACATCAAGTTCCCACTTGGCCCTCAGCCGCAAAGACCACAAAGTCAGCACTGCATCTTTAAACAGAAACAACAGATTTTGGTTCAATTAAAAATTCATTAAAATGCAAATTAGTTTGTAAATTTTTCCCCCTCCTTCTGATGATTCTTCAACATGGCTTTTTAATCATAGCTGGTGCTGAAGGAGAGGTGAGCTCACAGATAGAAAGGAAAAAAGAGGGAGAGAGGGACTTGGGAGCCCCTCTCCCCGTTGCAGGGTGCATGTCTCTATGAGAGCCTTAACCCCTTCTTGACCCGACTGTAGCTGCTATTTTTCTCCCAAGAGGACCAGTTTCATACTAATTCTTCCAAGAGGCTTGACTGATAAATTCAATCATTTTTCTGATCTCAATCTCACTGAACGACGCTATCTTCAGGGAAACACCAGGATAAAATGAATAATTAACCTTATCCATCTTAATTCTCTGGCCTTTCTGTAATATTTTGATAACACTCTTAGGGAGATTTCTCCAGTAACAAGGCAGTGCAATTTGACTAGGGGGTTTCTGCAGTGACTTCAAATGACAATTAACTCCCCAAGGGCTTAGCCAAGTAACCCCTTTACCACAGAGAAACATCTACAAACGAAAAGCAATGTCTGCTGCACACGGAAACCACAGCGCTTTGCCCGCCATTTTCTCACCAGCCGAAATAGCAGCCTTCAGGAGGTCTGCATTACAACATCTAGCGTAGAAACAGGGAAACTGAGGTTTGAAGGGTTTTAAATACTTGCCCAAAGTGTGCCCCAAATTTTATGTGTTTCACACTTAATTCCCAAATTTATATGGTATTTAGAGGTAGGACCTTTGGTTCAGTCAGAAGGGCTCTGCCCTCCAAAGTGGATTAATCCATTCATGAATTAGTGGATGGATGAGTTACTATGTTAGCTCAAGAGAAGCTCTGAGGGGCTGGAGCAGTGGCTCAGGGTTATGGTGCTTACCTGTTAGGTGCAAGTATGCAGGTTTGAACCCCAGCACCACATATACAACGGAGTGTCAGAGCAACTAAAACCACATGAAAAACTAAATAAAATTAATTCTCTCTCTCTCTCTCTCACTGTCCCTCTCTCTTTATTAAAAAAAAAAAAAAGAGTAGCTTCAAGTTCTCTCTGGATGCTCTCTGCCATATTATGCTGCTGAAAGAAGGTAGGACCTCGCCAGATGCTGCTTCCATGCTCTTGGGCTTTCCAGCCTCCAGAACCATGAGTTAAATAAATCGCAAGTCTTCATAAAAGTCACCCAGTTTTCAGTGTTTGGTTATAGCAACAGAAAATGAGCTAATATAGTCACACAGTTAGAACGCAGTAGCTAGACTTGAAGCCACATCCACTGGATTCCAAAGACAAAGCTCTTTACCCGCACTAACTCCACGACTCTTTGCTTCTGCATCGTGTACTTGGTTCAGCTTGCTGCTTCGCTGAACTGGCAGCGGTCACACTCAGTAGATCCTCAGACGGGCTGGATTCTACCCTGAAGTGGACTTTCAAGAAAACAATACCATGCTGCCTCAGACTTTAGGAGAGACGTGCGTATCTTCCTGCTTACTGTGGGAACCCAAGCAGCTACTCCAAGTTCATTAGAAGTCTCTAATTGCTGAGAACACATTCAAGAAGTATGGTAAATGCAACTTAATTGAGAACTAATTAACTTGTTATAGTTATCTCGTTATATGCCAATTAAATGTCTAAATATTCCCTTCTTCTCAGATAAAGGGATGGAGGAAAAAAAATAACAATGATAAAACTGGATATCCAAATGAGAGGATTCTAGTAGTAGGCCCTGGATAGACATCAACCCCGCAGGGGCAGCAATGAGGCCTTGCGGTCCTAAAGTATTCCAGCTCATTAACACCATTTTAAAGGAAGATGTTCAAAGGCAGTGGATAGACTCTGACTTTTAGAAGAATTTTCCATTAAATCTGGTGTGAAATGGGATTTGGCTCAAAGGCCCCAAGAGATAGAACCTGGCAAAGGCTGTTCCTAGCACCAGGCTTCTCTCTAGCTGTTTAAGGTTTGGGCTTTTTATCCCTTTGTTTTCCTTTAATCTGCCCTTTCCTGAGGAAATCCAAGGAGACCTTCCATGTAACTGTGTGCTGTTATCAGGAGCATATTGCCAAGCGGGGCTCAGTTTCAGCTCAGCTTCCAAGCAATCATTTGCTTTTAATCCGTTTTCAATGGCAATGCTGTTCAACCCCCTCCTCTGCTGAGTCTCCATGAGCTCTTCCAAAAACAGTCACCAGGGCTGGAGCTGCTGAGAGATGAGTCCCTAGCAGACCCCAGGAAGAAATGGGAGGAAGGGGAGGTGGGTGAATGAGGCCGTTCAGGGTGCTTTACTTTCAGCCTGTGTTTCTTTCTAAACCAGGTCTGTTTCAATCACTGAGAAAAGCAAGTTCTATTTATTTCCATTCGAACCTCAAATCAATATCGGGTTGTGGCAGATGAAGAGGCTGGGGTCCTGTGTTCACCGCACGCCACCTTTGGAACTGATGGGCCAGTGACTCTCAGGGCCTCCTTACTGAGATCAGTCGATGCTGCATGAGGAAAGAACATAACTGGTTTTCATCTTAATGAAAATCAGGCACGGCTGCTTTGAAACGCTCACTTGACTCCCCCAACCTCTCGTTTGACAACTAGGTCTCTTTACAGATCTTTCTGGCTCCCTGTCTCATTGAAGAATATTTGACCACCAAGTACCCAGGGCTTCTCCATTCCTGTTTTCTCCCAGTCGATGTGTATTCTCTGCTGTAGGACCTGACAGTGCTAATGTAGTTTGCAACATTCTTAGCAAGAAGCTGAATTCTGAAGCCCCATTCCCCTGGGGAGGGCTACTTACTTATGCTGTGGTCAAACAGGACACCCAACCTCCCAATCCGTGTAGGTCTTTATAAAGGAGCTTGATGGGATTCCTTAGCTCTGGGCTTCATGACAACAATAAAAGAATTAACTGAAGATGATGAGCCCATCCCCTGGAAGGAAAATGATAGAATGAGTATTATACAATCACTTTAAGTTGCAGTATATGTAGTAAAATATAAATAACACACAGCAAACTTCTGATAGGAATTTTCAATTTCTTCTCGCCACAAAACCAGTGTGACCCCCTGCTTAGCATCACTGGAAGCTTACCTGCCAACCCGTTCATCTGGATGTTTGGAAATGTAATTTACTGCCTACGTTCTGCTTGTGGACTTCCATTGAGTCTCCAACCCCATTCTTGTTCCTTGTTCCAAAGGCAACTTCTTTGTATCAAGCCCTTGCTTGCTTCTATTTGCAGAAAACATTTGATCCCTGCTTATGCATTTGTTCAAAGTTCAGTTTAAGTACAGAGTATTTATCAACTGTATCGCTCTGCAAACTGCCTGCTGCCATTTACTCATTATGGGGAATAGCTTCTTCCCCTACTTTGCATGGCCCCAGCAGCTTTCTGTCTGTGCCTCTCTCAAGTGAGTGCTCTGTTTTCTCTGGCCAGATGCCTCTGCTCTCAGCCTGCATCCTGATGATCGGAGGCATATTTCAAACTATGCTCCTGGAGGGCAGGGAAGTAACTAGCAGTTTGAGACTGACATTATTAGAGTTCTTCTATTGCATGGAAATGTGGCTGCTGGGTTCAAATCCTCTTGGTAGATGACTGGTGACAGAAGTCTAACCCAGGCTGCAGGGAGGAGGGTGATGGTGGCTGCAGGGAGGTGTGGCTTCTGCAAGTGAATGGCTATCAACCCTGGATGCCCATTTGAATCTCCTGGGGAGCATACGAGAAAACTTGACACTTCTGTTCCACCCCGGATATTCTGGTGAAATTGTTCGGGAGGCAGCCTGAATCAGGAGCTTGTTTCAAGTTCCCCAGATGAGACTTAGAACCATTATGCTAGAGGTGTTGAGCCAAGTCAGAGTCCATCAGAAAAAGCTGAGATTTATAATCAGGAGAAAGTAAGTGTTATCCTCAAGTCCAAAGGATCATCAATGGGTCTGAAGTCCAGATTTGAAATCAATACTGGAAGTACAGTGTTTAAAAAAAAAATTAGGCAAGAGCCATAGGGATCCAGAGTGACTGCTGAGAGTTCTGTGGCCTGCTGGGGCCACAGCTCAGTACTGAGGGCCAGAGGTGTCTGGAGCCCCACTGGTCAGCTTGGATTGATGCCTGGGGCAGAACCCATGGGGATCTGTGACTTCCTGCTTGAGGCATTATCCATCCTTTTGTCTGCAGTAGCTAAGGTTGAATCATTTCATTCCAGTACTACACAGATTATAATGACAAATATAATGGTGTAAAATCATAGAGTGTTAGAGCTGGAAGAAATAACTGAGTTCAACTTCCTGCCTTACATCAAAATCTGAGCACGATGTGATTCTCCTCCCCCACATTGTCACAATAAAGACTAAAAGACTCAAGTCACAAGTTCATAAAGGCAAGCAAAAGTGGCTTGAAATTTTAGTAAGAAAGTTTCAATTATCATCAACTCCCTTAACGTAGGATAGTGGGAAAAGTAGGATCATCTCTCCATGGGCCTTTCCCCAACTTCAGTGTGCTTAAAAAGTTCCTAAAAGGGAGTGTGTTAAAATGCAGACTCCGTCATCCACTGAAAAGAGCCTGATTCAGTAGGCCTGGATTGGAGCCCAAGAATATGTATTTTTAGCAAGTGAGAGGCCCCATTCCCCAGGAATTCCATATAGATGATTCCAGAGCCAGGTTTTAAGAAATACCAGTTTAAACAGTGATGTCATTGATTGACTTCTGGGTAAAAAAATCAATATTCCAAAACAGAAGTTATCAATCCAGGCTGTCTATTAGAATAACTTGAAAAACATTTTAAAGAAATACAGCTGCCTGAATGTCAGTCCATTTGGGCTGCTAGAATAAAGTATCATAGCCCAAGCCCAAGTAGCTTCTGAATAACAGAAAGTTATTTCTCATAACTCTAGAGGCTGTGAAGCCCGGATCAAGGTGCCACCAGAGTGGGTGTCTGGAGAAGGCCCTAGTTCATGGAAGGCTACTTCTCATTGTCATCTCTTATGGTAGAAGGAACAAGGCAGATCTCTGAGGTCCCTTTTGTAAGGATACTGATTCCATTCGTTAGGACTCTATCCCCAGACCCTCACCTCCTAATACCATCACATCAGTGATCAAATTTCAACATATGAATTTGGAGAAGACACAAACGTTCAGACAACAGCATAAGGCATTAGCCCAAACCAATTGAATCAGAATCTCTTAGGACTCAGCCCTTGTATTAGTCAGGCACTGCTATAACAATGCTATGTAACAAACATCTCAAAACTCAGCATTTATTTCTCACTCACAGGTCTGTGGGTAGCCAGTCCTTGGCTGATTTAAGCTGGCTCAAGCAAGTGACTTTGCTCTCAACTGTAAGTTGGATTCAAGTTAGCTTCACCTATATTTCATTCTCCTTGGATTAGTGACTATGTATAGCACATTCTTTTTTATGGTACATTGCTAGAATGTAAAAGACAAGACAATCTGGATACATTTCTATACACATATACACTAATATTGGTGTAATTAGATATACACTTATATCTAACTGGCCAAAGAAAGTCATGAGGCAAGACCAATGTCATCAGGATGGAAAGAAAAATGTTCTGCCCAATAGTCCAATGTATCACAGGCTCCTGCCCAGAACAATTAAATCAAAATGTCTGGGGTGGGGTGAGTAAAGAAAAATCCCTCTAAAACGTGTAACTAAGTTTGGGATGCTTCCCTCTAAAGGGTGACTTGGGTCCTAGACCCATAAGCATCACCCTGTGTGCAGCATTTACAGTGCTATATATTTGAAATAAAACATGAGAAATTGCACTGTGGGCAAAGTATAACTGAAATGACAGAAAAATTCTGAAAACCAAGCAAAGCACATTGTTTGTACCTGTCAGCCCTTCCAATATTTGGACTCCATCATCATGTTCTGTACCTCTGACCCCAGCTCTTTTTCTGACCTTTACTCTGTCAGATGGTCCAATCCTCGTCCACAGAACACATTTTCAATCCCCCTTACCCTCTGATCTCATTCTTATCCGAATGCATTGTGTACATTTTGATGTGTACCCCTTAAATCTGGGGTCCTTCAGAGTGTCCCCCAGTGTTCTGCTATGGCCTTGACTTGAGAGGAACAAAATAAGCCTTTCCCCATGTCACTGAGACCAGATTCCTGTTCATGAATCTCAAGTGAAGCCAGCAGGGAAGTGAAGCCCTGCCATGAAAGTCAAGTGCAACCCACAGACTCCAGGTCAAGAACAACCTCAGCCAATTGACTTCCCTTTGTGTTCTTCTCCAAGCTTTGCCTCAGAATCCCCAGGTTTCCTTGGACAAAAGCTCCTCATTTCTTCATCTTTTAAGAGAAGTGTGGAGGACTGGAGCGGTGGCTCAGCAGTAAATGACTCTTGCCTGGCATGCATGAGTACGCGAGTTCAAACCTCAGCACCACGTACACAACAAAGTCTGGGAGCAACGAAAGCCACATGAAATACTAAATAAAATTGATTCTCTCTCTCTCTCTCTCTCTCTCTCTTTCTCTCTCCCTCTCTCTTTTGGAGAGAGAAAAGTGTGCAGTCAGTGTGGCCCCTCCAACTCTGTCAATGCAGGTACAGGGTTATGCAGGTGGGAGAGTGGTCTCTATCATAGCAAGAAGAGCCCAGACATTCAGCTGGAATTGTTTCCCAACAACATGTTCACAAAATCCTCATAAGACGGCCCATGCACGTCCAGAAAAATCAATGACTTCGTGGATCCTAGTAGAATGATCCACTAAAAACATTCTCCCAATCATGGAGAACAGAAAAGAAAGATCGTTAACACAGCCAGGCTTCTGGGACCATCCAGGATGCAGATCCCCACCTGTCACAGCATCAGGAGAATCTGAGAACACGTGGGCCTCAATCCCTTTGACAGGACAGCTCTGCTTTTTGTCTGTATCTTTCTTCACTCTCTGCCTTCATCATCAACTTGCATCCAGCTACTTGAGAGAGGCAGTTCGCTCATCAGCTGCCTTCATCCTAGCCAGCAGGCCCCCATGTAGACTGGTCTGGCTCAGCCTCCCTTGTGTACTTCACTCCTCCTCTTCCCCCCTGCTTGACCTATGCCATCACATTGGCCTCTGGGAAATCCTGGCACATCCCAAGTACTTTCCAGCCTTTGTGCTTGTTGTTGCCTCTGCCCAGAACACTCTAACTATCCTCAGTTTGCTTGAAATTGTCCTGATTTTAGAAATGAAAGACCTGATTCCCAGGAAATTCCTCAGTCCTGGACAAAACAGGAGGGTTGGCCATCTAGAGTCCTAGATGCTCACATGGCTGCTTCTTGCTTCCTTCAGTCTCTGCTCCATGCAGCTTTTTAGAGAGGCCTTCTCTGATACTCCATTTCATTTTCACTTCTCATCCTTTATTGAATGCTGAACTTGTATGAAATGTATTTATTGTATGTCTCCTCTATATATCAAGATCAGGGACCTTGTTTCCCATTTAGGGCAAAGCCTGCCCTATATGAATGCATGCTCAAAGTAGTTCCTGTTGGACTGATTTTAGCAATCTGAATTGGTGTCTTTTGTTCTCTGGTCACAGATTGGAGTCTAGAGGCATTGCTTTCAACAGCACACTCTTCCTGGAACATTTTAGGAGGCCAACTGGTCCTTGAGTCCCAAGAGCGTGGACCTTTGCTCTCAGCATTGCCTGTTTAACAACAACCCAAGCTGCCCAGAGATATATTGGCCAAGGCAGCAAACAAAATTCCATTAGCTCTTTAAACCTGCAGCACAATTTCATGGAGAAGCAATGGGAACTGCTAAACATGAATTTAAAGAGAAGAAATGCAGTTATTCCCAAGAACTAGAGAGGATCCCATTATTCCACATTCACGCTAACCATAATGAAAATGACAACTAGGTATGGAATGCCAGTTTAATTTTTCATTTAATTTTCACTGCATCTATAAGAGGTAGATGATATTACTTCACTTTAGAAATAAGGAAACTGAGGTACAAGGAGAGAAAATAAATCTCTGCAACTCCAAAATGACTGCAGGTATTTGGAGACAATTCTAACTTTTTTAAAGCCTTTGGTCTTCCCTTGCTAGCAACTTGCCCCGTTTCACTGACTGTGCAGTAATTGAAAAATACAGTACGACATTTCCATCATAACTTGGAAAAGGCTGTGTTGCTATATTTCATAAAAAATTAGAATGTAAGCATGCATGTGTACTTTATTAGTATTTATATCTTTTTCTTAAAAGCTTGAATCTTAAAAACAAAATAATATAGTAGTTGCGTTGAGTAACAGATTTTAAAGTAATTTAAAAATACTTCAAAACAATTTCCAAATATGTGGTACTTTTACACTTCCCCCCAAAATTCAATGTTTGTTCAAAGGGAAAGTTATCAATGCTTCTTTTACCTAGAGAAGGAAAGCTCCTGAGAGATCTTTAGCTTCACTTGGTTCTTCCTTGGTTGGAGGGCTACAGTGGAAGCAGAGAAATAGAAATCAGCCTATCAAGCAAGAAATTGAAAAGCAGAGAAACTGTGAGATGATTGGACAGTGTTGTGACAACTGTCAAAACTAAGGTGGGGTTTCACTGTCAAGGGCCAAAGGCCCCTGTGATCAGACTATCCTGAGTTGGTTCTCAAAGATGAGATGACGGCAGGCAAGGGCCTCTAACCAGGGTCATCCCAGAAGAAAGGCAAAGAATGAACTTGGTCTCAGGCCCCTATTACTTTCAAGGGGAAAAATCAGGAACAATTTTTTCACAGGTGTTTTGGGGCTGTGCTCCTGAGAAGCTGGCAATATGGTTCAGCCTTTAGGTGTTTTGACAAATGTTGTGATCGGACCACAATAAGCCTTGTGTACACTTTCAACCAAGTCTATTTTTCAAAGGCAAAAAAGTGGTGAATAGTGAAAGAACAGCTTCTCTTTACAAGGACATTTTTACTGTGGAGGGCTTTTCAATTATTTCTATGGAATAGAGTTGTTTCGTTTTATCATATTTTGTTGGTACTGGGGACTAAACCCAGAGCCTCGCCCATGCTAGGCAAGTTCTCTTCCTCTGAGCTACATCCCTAGACCTGAAATAGAGTTTTACAGGACCCAGGACCAGGGCCTGAAAGCAGACTTCTTTTTTAAAAAGAGAAACAACTTTATTTAGTTTTTCACATGACCTTAGTTGCTCCAACACTTAGTTGTGTACGTGGTGCTGGGGTTTGAACCCGGGTCCTCATGCTTGCCAGGCAAGCGCCAAAACCACTGAGCCACTGCTCCAGCCCCTGAAAGTAGACTTCTGAGGATGATGGATTCATTAGATATGAGCTTCATTCTTTCAAAGGGAGGGAATTAAACATTCCCCGTTGAACAATTTCTTTGTGACAAATTTAAACACCGAAAACAATATCAAAAAGCTTTGTAGATTTCTCACGGAAATTTGCATGTGCTTCATCATAAGTGACTTGAATTTATGTTTGATATCTCAACAGAAAAGCAGAAGGGAATCATAGATCACCCTGCTGAGATGTCTAGAATGAACAGGGTGCTCCATTCTGATAGATGTGGGTTGAAACCCAGTGTCTTAGTCAGCTCAGGCTATAGTACAGTGCCGTATGGTGTTCGTAGACTGGGTGGGTTTAAGTTGAATCTATTTTCTCATAATTCTGGAGGCTTGAAGTCTGTGTTGCCAGTGTGGTTGGGTTCTGGTGGGAGTGTTCTTTCTCCCTGGCTTGCAGACAGCCATCTTCCCAATGTGTCCTCACAAGGTGGAGAGAAAGAGAGAAAGCAAGATCACTGGAATCTCTGATTATAATGTGCTAGCCCATCCTGAGGGCCCTACTCTCCAGCCTTATCTAAACCTAGTCACCCCCTCAAAGGTCCCACCTCCTAGTACCATCACATAAGGTTGGCACTTTAATTCATGAACCTGAGGGATGAAAGCATTCAGTTCACATCATCCAGCCTTGCAACTCATGAACTGGGGCCTTGGGGAGGCCACGTAACCTTTATAAGTCTCAATTTTGTCACCTGAAACATTGGAGACTTATTAGGTATCTTTCAAAAATAAATGAGCTAAAGAATACAAAGATCTCAACATGGTACACGTAGAAGGTGCCTTAAAAGTGTCCCAAATATGCTTTTGACAGAGAAAACTTTTCTTCATAGGTAGAACCACAATCTAGGTGGGTAAAAAGAGCAGAACTGCCCTGTCAAGACACCCTTCCCCTTGGATCTCACCTCTGAAATCACACACTTGGAACCAGGACTCCGCCCAGCACCATTTAAAGCCATTTTTCTTGTATCATTCCACTGCCCCTTCAAGGTGGTGTTCTCCCACGCTTCCTTCCAGGAGTCCTAATATAAAACACACATCCAGTCTGACCTTGGGCAGGCCTGGGCCCTAGGGCCACATCCACACCATCAGAGTGGTCTCCTTATGTCTACACCAGCATTTATCCCAATGCCCTGTGTTCTCTCTCCAGTGTCAGTTCCACATCTGCCTCTCCAAATGTGGACTTACAATGACTCCCAAGTCCCCTTTCAACAGAACCTGTTTATTCACTGCTTCCAAAAGTCCAAATAATCCCTTTCTTTCACACTCCAGTTTAAAATTTTGGAACAGTACACTGCACACGCACATGCGCGCACGTGCGCACGTACACACGCACACACACAATGTGCTGTGTAACTACATATCCAGCGTGGATCTCAGTTTAGATGAATTTTCTAGATTTAGGAGTCTTATTTTCTCTTGAGGAGTTGTACAGTGAGTTGAAAAGTATGTGATTCAGAAATTTTGCATTCATTAGTATCATTTCTATGCTGCCAAATGCATCATTGTGACGCAAAGTTTTTATTGTTTTTGTTTTTATTCATTGCTTTCCCTTCACTTTCATTGTTTCTCCAGGACTGCGTCACAGGTAAAATCACACATGTGATTAGACGTGGGATTTCAGCTGGGTTGGGGGGGGGGGATTGGGAATCTGGATACAGGTCTCTGATTGGATGTTTCCTCCACAGGGGTGAGACAGGGATGTTTCTCGGAGACTGATGGCCCCAGTGGCCCCAGCTGAAGTGTTTCTAGCTCGGACAGAGGCAGCCTTACTTTCCAGAAAGTCTCTCTTCCGATACCAGTGTTCAAACTCCATCTCCAGGGTATTCAAATTTTCTTCTCACTATTTGTAGATTTTACTTGATAGGTTGGACAAAATATATTTTCCCTTTATTCTGACTATCCTAAAATTCATAAGAAGTCCCCATCGTGAATAGACAGCTCACAGAAGCAGCATGGGAAAAGATGTTCACTCTCACACATAATGAAATAATTTGCATTGAAACAACAAAATACTATTTTTTTCCTACCTAGCAGATGGCAAAGTTGAACACATTTGATATTAGGCTGTATTGGCAATTATAGACTAACATTTTGATGGGAGAGTGTATTGGCACAGATTTTTGGCAATGACCACCACAACGTAAAATGGACACAATCCCTGATAATGTCCTCTCCCAGGACATTATCCCATAGCTGCAGTGATCTGGGTAAACATTGCTGGAGAAAAATCCCACTTCTATGTACAATAGACTCACTTTGAATTGTAACTTAATAGCTCAAACAGGCACCACAACCCTGATTGGCAATTTTACCACTTTTTTCTGAATCAGATGACTTTCTAATCCCCTCCAGGACTATGTCACACCAGTTCCTCACTTATTAAGCCTCTGACATCTCTCAGCTGCAGATCCCTCTTCAAACTTCATTGAGAAAGAGATGTATACGCAAACTCATTTTGCAATTGAACGATTGTACAGGGTCTATCAAGGGAGACAACACAGCCTTTGGTGACAGTCAGCGTCAGGAATAAATAGGTTGAAATGACTAATATGAGACTTTGGTCAGGTTACCCAAAGTCCCTGAAATTCAGGTTCTTCATATAAATAACCAAGACCCTGGCCATGCCATGAAGGAAAGAAAAGAATCAAGGAGGACTTGAAGGTTTTTGCTTGTTTGTTTTAAAGAGAGAGGGACAGTGAGAGAGAGAGAGAGAGAGAGAGAGAGAATCAGTTTTACCTAGTTTTTCATGTGGCCTTCACCGTTCCACACTTAGTTGTGTATGTGGTGCTGGGGGTTTGAGACTGCATCCTCGCGCATGCCAGGCAAGCATGTAACTGCTGAGCCACTGCTCCAGCCCAGACTTGAAGTTTTTTGACTTAAGAAAATACACAGGGGACTGGAGCAGTGGCTTAGCAGTAGAGCACTTGCTTGGCATGTGCAAGGACCTGGGTTCAAACCCTAGCACCACATGTACAACTAAGTATTGGAAATACAAAAACCAAATGGAAAAAATAACTAAAATTAATTCTCTCTTTAAAAAATAAGCTTGGGAAAAGAAAGAAAATACACAAGCAGTACCGTTAATTCAGATGATAAAGGCTTACATCAGTGGTTCTTAAAGTGTAACCCCTTAGCCAGCACCAAGAGCACTACCTGATCACACCCCAGAGGTACTGCATCAGAATATCTGGAGACGGATCCAGCAATTTGCTTTAACAAACCTTCCATTGCTTCCTTTTCTGATGCATGACAATAGTTAAGGATCAGTGATTTAGAGGATGTATCAGAAGTGAAACAATGTGATTTCAGGCAGGAAAGGAATTAAGGTAGTAGGGGATTATTAAATGTTTGAAAGAGGGAAGGAGCTCAGGTCAGGGGAAAGCACCTCTGCTAGCTCGATTCCTCTCCTTTCAGAAAGAAAGGAAGTTGCAAGAAGTTCAGGAAAGCTCTTGGGGTAATTTGTAGATGAGTCACAGAAAAGTGCTGGAAACCATTGAAAAACATCTTATTTATTGAAGTTTAGGCGTAGCAGTTATTTGGCTTCTGCTTCTCTTGTCTACGAATTGTATACAAGTGCTTATTATTGCTGGGATTTAAACTGGATACCCATAGGTAGGGATTCTGGGAAATATAATTGGCAGATTCCCAGCCCCTGTAATAAGGACAGTGAATAAAAGGGAAGAATGGCTTTGACTTGCCAAACAGACCCTCTAGCACAATCAGGAAAATAACTGATGAGTTATGTTTGAGATGTAGGGGGCACATTCAAGTGGAGATGGGGGCTAAGAAGCTGAACATCTAAGACATGGCAGGAGATCAAAATGCAAAAGTCATCAACATATATGTAGACAGTGTTGCTGTGGATCCCCAAGATAACACCATCAGAGGGAGTGTCTCCCTAGAGAAGATATTAAGAAAACCAGTTCTGGCCCTTGGTTGGCCAGAGGAGGAGCAAATGGTCAAGGACCCAGAGAAGAAAGGGGCCACCAAGGATTGCATTATTTGGAACCCTAGAGGTAGGAGTACTTACAGTGAGAGTTGGGGGTGCTGAGCAAGTCAGATGTTGCTGGGAGGTCTGTTAGCTGAAGATAGAGAACAAAGGATCCCTTGGCAGGATGGAAGCCAGTGTAAAGTCAATAGGAGCCACTTCAGAGGAACAGTGGGGGATGGAACTGCTGGAACTGGTTAAGGAATGAATGGGCATAAAGGAAGTGGAGACAGAATTCACAGTCCATTCAAGGACACTTGTGCTGAATAGGGCAGAGAAATGAGCCACAGCCAGAATCTTGTTTAGAAGAAGAATCTGACTTTCAGACACTTTATATAACTTGACCAAGGTCTCATACTAGGAAGTGGTGTGTCAACCCATTTACTCCCCACCCCAGGATGAGTGTCACCAAAGCCTATGCTCTCTTCTCCCTCCAGACAGACCTTCTATAATTTTTCAAGTTGTTCTTTTTGTCTGGGTATGTTTCCCCAGTTATTGGAAACAAACTAAATTCTCTAGTTCCTTCTCAAAGCCTCTTGTCAAAAGGTGACTTCTCATACTGGGAAAGAGATGCGATTAGACAGAGGCAAGAATGAGGCCCCAGGCTGGTTTTTATATCTTCAAAAGCAAAAGTCTTCTATTAATCCCCTCCCATAAGCACTTTCACAGAAGAACTTTCAAAGAGATAAGAGAGAAGAAAGATTGACACTCTTTCCCTCTGATTGTTTCAAGTTAATAAACCAGTACTTGTGAAGGACATCAAATACAATGGCTATACAAGTCTGAGCCAGCCAAAAAACATAACCCCAAAACTGAGCAGCACAATGTGGACAAGTACACACCCCACTGGGCAGGGGCATGAGCTGTCTGTCACTCACTGTCTTCAATAAGGACCAGTAAGGGCACAGCCTATTAGGGCCTAGGCCATCAGATTGACCATTAGACTGCCTTCATCCAGAGTACAAGTGAGATGTATTTGATTTAGTCAGCCCGAAAGAGGCTAAAAGGCACCAGTAGTTTCCACAAGGGTGTTGAGGGGGAAAGGAGAGGCGGGGAGGTGAGGAGAGGGAAAGGAAGACATGGAGGGATACAGGAGACAATCAACAATGTAGCAGACTTTACTCTTTACTTTATTTGAGAAGTCAAAGAATACTTAAGCAATCATTTAATTCTGGAAAATTTACAATCAGATAGATGATAGATAGATCTCTTATAGGAACATCATATAGAAGAATCAAGAGACTGAGGTGTGGACGATGTGGGGGTAACTATGGTTTATGAGCAAATGCATATCATATTATAACTTTATACAAATTTATGATTGTACAACAACTCAACTCTTTAATAAATTTTTTTTAAAAAAATCGACTGATTTACTGGTTTGGCCAAATTTACCCCCTTTCCAGCCAGATGCTTGCAACCCTAATCATACGTGTTACCTTACATGCTAGAAATTAGAACCAGATTAATATTCTCATGAAGCAAATAAGCCAGTTAAGAAAAGGTGATCTTAATTTCACATTGAAATGAAAAGATAATTTTTTTCTTATTTTATTTACTTAGAAAAATGGTACATGGGCATTGTAGAAAAAATGAGAAATTATGTTTCAGCAGGGTGGTGAGCATGGAGATGTACCACTCAGATTCCTATTTGTCTTAGACTGTTTTCTGTTGCTATAATAAAATACCTAAGGCTAGACAATTTGTAAAGAAAATAGGTTAATTTAGCTCACAGTTCTGGAAGTACCAAGAACATTGGTGCTGGCATCTGATTGGCTTCTACTGAGAGAGGACCTCAAGGTGGAAAAATAGACAAGTTTGTGTGTGCCAAACAGATCATACGTCAAGAGAGGAAGCCAGAGAGCAAGCCAAGAAAGCCAATTTCACTCTCAAGGAAACAACCTACTCTCATGCTAACTAATCCAGTCCATTGAAAGTGAGTGAGAATTCGTTAATCCCTATTAAAGGCCCACCACTTCCTAATACTGCTACCTTGAGAATAAGATTTCAACATGAGTGTTGGCAGGGACAAACCACAAGAGAACCATACACCGTTCAAGGAAATACATGTTGCCTCGGTTGCTGGGGTGCAGTCAGCAGATGACTCCAGCTGTCAGTGACTCTACCATTTGGTTCTTAAGGACTACTCAACCAAAGCCAGCCCTTCCCAAGGGAACCCATGTCCAGTGACTCATCACTGATGCCAGGCCATTGCAGTCTACAGATGGCAACTGTGATGGGCCACAAACTCTCCAGAGCTCCCCAGGAGTGTGGCCAAGTCTTTGACAAGACTGTATCCTGGCTGTAGTTTCTTTGCTCAATCCTTTTCCTGTCCTTCTCTTTCACAAGTATTGGTCACCACAAAAATCACCACATCTGGAGAACCCAATTGGGGTTTGGATTGAACTAAAAGTGGTCCAAGAAAGAGGCAACAAGATGGAGTTCTGGAGCAGGCTCGTTGCCTGCTGACTATCAACAGGGACTCCATCGCTGGTGGTAGGTGGAGGACAGAGAGCTTCTGGCACAAGGTAACTGTCCATTGTTAAAATTCTCATCCCTGATGAAGTGTGAAGGCGTATTGGTGGGGAGGAATGCATTAACAGGTGCAATTTATCAGAGGTGTGTTCTGGGGATCATAACTGCAATGACAGTGAATCAAATAGTTATGGGTAAGCACCATTGATGCTCTAGAAAAAGTTCACACTCACACACACACACACACACACACACACACAAAACAACCCTGGTAATTGAAAGGTACAAGTGAAAGTAAGAAGACTTTCCTGACACCTAATAAAGAGGCTTTTATCTCCTGCAGTAGGAAGACAAAGAAAGGTGAAGCCCAAGCTCAAGACTTCATGAGCTCCAGAGAACCTTCTAGCAAGTCAACTTTGTTATGTCAAAGTCAGACTCCAAGATAGAGGAAAAGGGGTCTAACTTTTTCTGTCAAAGCTACTTAGGCAGATGCCTGTGGACCTTTAAATTCCCAGATTCCTCTGAACCTTCTAAGCCCACTGAAAAGTCCTAACCCTCCCTATTAAAGTCTAAGTTCAAATGCAAAAGGTGCTTCCCTACAAGACAGCATACCACCCAAAGGATCTGTCTTGCGCTCCTCTCCTGGTGAGTAGGGCTATTAGTAGAGTTCAATTACAATATAACTCTGATGTGGACCTTTGATAACTAATGAAGGAGAAAAGGAGCCCAAAGAGCCTGCAAGCCTGAGGAGGAGCCAGGAGTATTCACAAGTACTGAACAAGGGGGGGGCAGAATATAATATGATTGATAATGCAGAGTTGATTGATTTGGAAGTTCTCCCAAGGCACTCTCAAGAACCCCAGGAAATGATGCAAAATTGCTTCTAGGATGATACCTAGCATCACAGAACAATTGATGGTTCTTGCTATGTAAAGCTGAAACACCAGCACTACCAGGGAAAATGCTGGAAAAACGGATCACAAGTCTCTGAGAAGGAGGCATGCTGGAGGGGTTATAGACCATGTAAAGCCAGAAGATTCAAGAGCTGGTGTTCCAATGTTCAACAGATATTCTAACAAAGACTCAAAAAAAATACCATTTCCTACATCCAGGGTTTAGGCCACCAGCATCGCGAATGTGTTCAATGGTCCCTCTTCTCCGTAAGCCAAGGCTGATGGTATGAGGGACTGTTCTCAAACTAGGCTTACTAAGGGCAAGAAGGATGGCAGCACCAGATTCAATAAAGGCCAGAGAGCAGTGCTTACCCACCAGAAACCAGGTGGACACAACTATATGTCCTCCTAATGAGGAGAAGGGTAGGAGCAGCATCCAAGGAGGTTTGATCCGCAGAAAATTCAGAGAGCTATGCAGATGGGTGATGAAACATGGAAGGCTTTAGTTTCTCCTAAGTTCCTCTTCTAAGTTTCCTACAGGTAGGGTAGAAAATCATTGGAATTTCAGAGAAGATGCTTCCACGTACAAAGCATTGGATCTGAGAGATGTCAAGAATGACTGTGGACACAAAGACATCCACCCAGATCCCCACAGAAGGAAGGACGAGTTGCTGCAGTTGTGGGGAGTACTTTGGTTTACAATGTCCAGCAATCAGCTCCTGCCAGGTTGGCTTTGATCACAGAGAAAGACCTCAACTAAGGGCTTGACCTTCTGAGGCAATGTCCACTGCAGATGGGTATAAAAATATGGCCTTTTCTACTCAATGGAGGAAAACTTCAATGGGTCAAATATATTCAAGACTTCCCTGTGTTGTTGGGAAAGCTTTGGTTAGAGCTGCATAGCAGTTCAACTCCTCCTTCAGCCCAGACGTGTTTTCATTTCTGCCCTTCCATTGTGTTTCACACAAAAGTGAGCTCCCCACACCTAATTCAAGGAAGGACACACTGCCCAGTGCAGGAGGAGCAATCAGCAGACACCATCCAGTGGTCAACCCAATCCAGGGCCATCTCAGGAGCAGAAAGCCACCTAGCCAGAGGTCACTTTCTGGGGACAACCTGCACTCAGTGACTGAATAAAGCAGGACTATAGAAGTGGGCCACTGAGATCATTGAATTGGAGGAGGTTTTTTTTTTTTTTTTAAAGAGGGAGGGACAGTGAGAGAGACAGAGAAAGAGAGAAACAACTTTTTTATTGAGTTTTTCACATGGCCTAAGTTGCTCCAACACTCAGTTGCGTACGTGGTGCTGGGGTTTGAACCCGGGTCCTCGTGCCTGCCAGGCAAGCGCCGAAATCTCTGAGCCACCGCTCCAGCCCTGGAGGAGGTTTTATAGGATATGCACTACAGTTCAGCTTTCCTTGCTCCACCCTGATTTACCTCTTCTCTTTCACAAGTGATCCTTAACAAACATGTCATAATCCAAACTCTATTCAGGAGTCAGCACTCAGAAAACCCAACCTGCACTAAAGAGAAAAAAAAATGTGAATTAAAGTCACCTCAAATCACAACATTTCCCCTCACATGCACTATAAATATAGAGTGTGTCTTGGAGACAAGATAGCTCTGTCATAAGTATAAGAAATCAGCCGGATAAATGTAAACTGTTAAGTCACCCTTCTGTTTATTCAATGACAATATCAAAAATCTCAATTTTTTCTTCAGAATAAATATAAAAGTCTGTCAGTACTACATTTAAGCGATCTATAGTCCTCAAACATTTTAGGAATGCTACGTTTATGACATTCAAACATGACATCCAACACTTTGTAGTACACACCTTGAGAGCTCTTGCTTGGGAATTAGTTATTTCTTACTATGTAACACATGACCACAAACTTGCTTAAAATAAGGCACTGATTATCTCATAGTTTCTGTGGGTGAAGAATCTGGGCACAACTAAGTTGAACTCTCTGCTTGAGGATCTCTCACATGTGTACAATCAAGGTATTGGCTAGAACTGAGGACTTGTCTAAATGCACAAGTGGGGAAGGTAAAGATCCACCTCCAAGATCACCCAAAGGTTGCTGGCAGGATCTCAGAACATCAGTTTCTTGATGGCTGTTGGCTGGAGGCCACCCTCAGTTCCTTGCTATGTGAGCCTTTCCAACATGGAAGCTGGCTTCACCAAAACAAGCAACGAAGAAGGCATTAGCCAGAGTCTGATAACAACGGAGAAGTTACCCAATTTTCACCTCGTCATGGAGTTGACGTTCCCTCAGTGTTGGTGTATTCAATTGGTTGGAAATGAATTACTCAAGAGATGAGGATTACACAAGACTGTGAATACTAGGGAGGCAGACATCATGGGGTGCCATCTTGGAAGTTGACTGACATACCAATATGAATATATTTGTGTTTACAAAGAGGGGATTAGGCTGTTCTTCAACTTACTAAAATGAAAATAGACTTCTATATCCAAATAAGTCATTCATATGTCATTTTAATGACCACATAGTCTTCCACCAAATAGCTGTCATATGGTTCATTCTAGAAACCTTGATGCTAGACATTGGATTGTTTTCGGTTTTCATTTTTTACAAATTATGCTGTTGTGAATATTCTTGTATCTAAACATTTCCACACTTGCAGATCTTTCTTTAGGAGAAATTCTTAGACATGGGTGGAATTGTTGGACTAAAGAACATGTTCTCTTCATAGACTTTTGTTACTTTATGAAATGATTTTAATTGATCTTCTTTTAAAAGATTTGGCAGATTAGCAAGAATCCCCCACTCTTCTCAGTATGAAGCACATTTCTGCTCCCAGGGCATGGTGGATGTGCAGGAGGGATAGCTATCCTTCTGGGTCTGCATAATCGGTTCTTACCGTTACTTTTTAACCCTGCATAACAGGTTCCCCATAGAACAAAGACTCCACCATATTGCTAAATCGCCCTCCAGAGAAGTTCCCAATTACCCTCCTGCAAGTTTGTGGGATTTATCCCCACTTGTTTTAAATCTGTTATATGAGAAGATCCTGCCTCATCCAGCATGGACAATGGCTCCATGCTGACCCGTTTCTTAGATGCTCATAAAGCCAGACAGAGATCACCAGTATGTAAATCAGACTGGATATAAAGAATGGGAGTGATGGATGCTGTTGAGAATTGGAATGTCTGTGGTCTACTAAAAGCCACTGATTCAAAAATATTTTTAAGCATATTGCTAGCCCATGACAATGTTTTGTGGCTCTGATTAAATCTGGGCTTTGAATCTATGTTCCATGATTATTCTTGGGAGATGATTGGTGAAAAACAGAGAAACAGAGTTAGTGCTTTTTAACACAGAATAAAACTTCGCTTAAGCAAAGCCAACTGCCTCATGCAGGTGACCTTCACTACAAAAAAGGGAAAAAAAAATCACACCAAATTGGCCAGCAGGAAGGCCAAGATGGACAAAGAGCACACATGTTAATCAGCTTTCTCTTCTTGGGAAGCAGAACTAGGTATTGTAAAAAAGCATAAATGAATGAACAAATCATGACAGGTCCTCAGTACATTGTTCGCTTTCTCTTTACGTGCTTCACGAGCAGGGCTCTCGCACTTTCAGAACCTGGGAGTAAAGGGAGACGCATTTATAAATACACCCACACTTCCTGCAAATCTCAGTAGCTTCAACGCCTCATTCCCGGAGGACTGACTATAGGAATCCATCAAGTTAATGAGAGGTTGGGTGCAGCTATATCTCTGTGCTACCTGTGACAAGTGCTACCCCATAATTGAGTCAGGAATTTTTTGTGAAGACCCTGGGGGAGAATCATGGCATTTATTCCTTAAACCACCAGAATGCTGGGCACAGTGCAGGGCACAGAAGTAGAAGATATATCATAATGACCTGAGCAGGGGATGAACATCAAGAGCACCAATGATGTATTAATAACTCTGAAGGAAGGGGATTTAATGTTTAATATACCTGCTACTGGAGAGGGGAAGGGGCACCAAGGAAAAAAGTCTTGGTCTCATTATATAGAAGGATAACTAAGCAAAGTATAGACAATTTATATTTTTAAATCAAAACAGTTAGAAATGAACATTTTACTCTAGCTATACCTAATCCAGAAACAGGGCAAGGAGTCAGTCTGGTATGAATTTCATTATTGATTAATTAAAGAAGTGCAGAAATTTAATTTCTTCACGAAGGCCAGAAGGAGTGTTAATGAAATGAATTCTCTGTAGAGAATACCTGGATTTTCTAACCAGATTTTGGTAATCTGTGCATTTCTCCTTGATTTCTTTGCCTTGAATGTTGATTTCCAAAGACCATATGCTCACTTTTCATCTCAGTTCTGGTTACATGGTGATTGAAACTGACTTTTGAGAGTCTAACATGGGTCAGTCAATAAGCAAAATTAAAGCTTCTTCCCCTACTTCCAGGAAGTCCTAATCTTTCCAATTCTTATCCTCATTCTCCCTCCTTCTCCTTTGTCAATTCCCTGGCCCGAAATTTACCTGACACCAGCTAAACCCAGCAAATCCACTCCCTTCCAGGGCCCCTCCGCTAGCACAGTGCCACCTAGTGGCTCCTCTCTGCTACTACACCAGGACAACAAAAGCAGGGGAAAAGCTTTTCAAAGGGGTGAAAATGAAAACAGTCAAGATTAACTGTTTAAAAGAAACCAAATGGCTAATGAGAGGGGGAAAAAATCTTCTTTTTGTGTAACTTCCCATAAATTCACAAATCTCATGAGAACAGAGTTACAGTGTAAAAACTGATTCTGAGACTATTTGCAAACATCAAAGCTATGTTCCTGTCCACATTTGCACTCAAAATACCTATTATATTGCAATCTTTCAGGAAACAAGGATGAATTTTGAGTCAACCACTTCCTAAGGAAGCCTTCTCTTTACTGATTTCTGAAAGCAAAACTGTAAAATGGCTTTCTATTACCTAGCAAATGACAGTGAATCATCGATATCATTGATACTTAAGACTTTATCCTTTCAAATGGCTGCACAACCTTGGAACAGTAATTCCTTCTTCATTCAATGCATCTCACTCTCACAGTGGCTAACTGTACCGTAGGTCCCTGCTGGTGTTTTGCCATGAGAAGAGAAGAAAAAAAAAAAGGAACAAAGCAGCAGTTATCTTTGTCAGCTATGCCTTGGAAGTGACAGAAAAAAATTATTTTTGTTGGATGTGATTTTCTTTAAATTTCTCTATTTTTAAAACGGGTACTGCTTAGTGATTTCCGCCCCATCATTATTCATGGTCAATTCCATTCTAGGAATGGAAAAAAGAAGTTCTTTTCACACCAGCTTCTTTTCCCCATTGATTTCCTCAGCCAGCACATGCCCCTAATGGAGCTTGAAATGAATGTGGACTTGCTTTTGTTTTCTTCTTTGCTGGCACACCTCTGCAAGAGGCCAGCTGTGGTCTGAGCTGTGGGGCACTCCCGTTGCAGAGAAGGCTCCGAGCCTCCCAGAGGCTGGCAAACAGGTAAAGCAAAGGAGGGGAGGATGCTAGACCTTGAACCATGAGTGAATATCTTCCTTTGAAATGAACTGTGCTACAGAAAATAAAAGCTTTATAAAATACACTAGAGCAGGAAAGTTAGCGACCCAGTCAGAAAGGCAGAAAGAAAATGCTGGAAACATGGGCGGTCCATTTAAAATGCCAGATGAAGTACTTATGCCTCAAAACCCACAAAATAAATACATTTGACTCCCACAGATATCACAATCTGCAGATCCCCGAGCTCTTAATAAAGTGGTTTATTATTTGCATATAACCTCGGCACATCTTACCATAACCACTTTTAACCATTTCTAGATTAACTTATACCAAACACAAGGCAAATGTTATGTGAATCATTATTCTGCATTGTTTATGGAATGATGACCAGGAGCCAAAAGTCTGTACATGTCCAATACAGGCACAATTTTTTAAAAAATATTTTCTTTCTATATTTCGTTGGATGCATGAAGAGGAAGGAACAGACACAGAGGTCCACTCTGTTAGCAAACTCATCCTAAATGGCTCTTGTGGGGATTATTCACAATGAGGAAAGGGGAGATGGAGAGATATTTATTAAGAAGGTCTTCTGAGGGGCTGGAGCAGTGACTCAGTAGTGTCACGCTTGCCTGGCATGCCTGAGGACCCGGGTTCAGATTCAAACCCCAGCACCACGCACACTATTGTGTCAGAGCAACGAAAACGAAAAACTAAATAAAGTTGATTCTCTCTTTCTCTCACTCTCCGTCTTAAAAAAATAAAAATAAACAAAATACATAAAGAAGGTCTTCTGAGTTCTCTGGCTGTTTGAGTTGTCATTCCTGCTGACCTCTCCCCACAAAACCAAGAACCTCAGTCCACATTAAAATCTCCATCAGTGGACTTAAGCAAGTGGGTCCCTCTGGTAAAATTATAGTTTGGCCAAAGAACTTGGGGGAATTTAGCTGGGTGTAATGGCATTCTAAGGGGCCTTTCTTCCTGAGAACTCCAACTTTTTCCTTTTAGGAGGAAACGAAGACCTCAAGCTGGCTGTATTAATCACCTTTTTGCATTACTACAACAGAATATCTGAGGCAATTAACTTACGAAGAGAAAAAGTTTATTTAGCTCATGGTTCAGGATTTTCCAGCCCAAGTTTGGGCAACCTTTTCGCTTTGGGTCTTTGGTGAGGACACAAAATGGCAAGGGAGAAGAGCAGGTGTCAGAGCAAACTGCTCACATCACAAGCCAGGAAGAAGAGAGACAGAGAACTGAGGGTCCCATGATCCCCTTTAAAGACAACACCTCTGACACTTAAGAACCTGGCCAATGGCTGAAGGTTCCACAGTACTTCCCAAAACTGTCACGCTGAGGACAAAGATTTTAAAACATGGACCTTTGGGGACCCTCATCCAAACCACAGCACTGGCCTTCCCCATCTTTCTCAAACCCATCCACTGCTATATTGGGAAAATCACACACATTTCTCTGACTCAGTATGTGAGTAGCTTAATTACTCACAGGGCATCCATGATGGATCCAAGTTATCTCCCAGTGATGTCAGATGGCTCAAGGCCACAGCTTCTCCCAGAGAATTTACTAAACTGCTTTCAGAACAAAAGGGCAACCCAGAGCTCTCTTGTCATCTCAGTGAATTTCCAGAAGCCTGCAAAATGGACTGCATTTTCCCCATTAGATCAAGGCTAGACTGTTACTGACCAAGGACCCAGAAATGAATAAATCACAGCTATTACCAATAACATGTTGACATAAAGCCAGATATACTGCCACAAATCTCTACAATCATTTAGAATTAAAAAATTATCTCCCTGTTTGTAAACATTTACTCTAAGTTTTAATTATACATAGGATTCCAATGTCCCCTAAAGAATATTTGTATCACAAAAGCAGGCAACTACACTAGATCATAAAGATAGTCTTCCCAAATGTTAAGCAGTCACAATGCCCTTTTAGAATTTACTAGAGTTGAAGACAATTTGGATTTTTACAAATCTCTAAAAAGCTATCCAGGGAAACTTAAATTACCATCTTCTTTTCCATATCAATAAATTTCCTTCCAGAAAAAAGCAACAACAGAAAAAAAAAAAAGGCTATTCCAAAATATGCAGTGGTCTCAAAGCCACATTCAAGGTGGGATTGTGGTTCTCATAGACACTTGTACAACATCCGGTGACTTTCTTCAAGTTCTGATTTTGCGAGGATATGAAAAGGAAAGGACCCCCTGACCATGACCCACATGTTTCTTTCCCCACCTCTCCCACCTGCTTTGTAAGGTGGAGTGTAAGCAACAGTGAGGTAGCACCCCCTCCACTGTGTCTGCTGGTGGAAGCGGAGCACCTCCTCTCCCAGAATCACCCCTTGCTTAGAAAGCCTGCTTCGCTGTGCTTCCCAGCAATCAACAGAGAGGCCCAAGGAGGGTGATGGTGAGGCTGCACCAGATGAGGAGGGTGTAGGAGAGAAGCCCTGAAACATGTCCTGGGCTTCCGACTCCAGCGGGGGGAATGTGTAGACTGAGTTTTCCTCCATTACAAATTGCAATATAAAGATTAGGTAGATGCTTACAAAACATTAAAGAAAAGTTGGAAATTGTTTGCAAAACCAATTTTGAGAAAGAATATTAAACTCTGCCAAAAAAAATTCAGTTTAGAGAAAATAGGCATAACAAATTTTAATGTTTTTTTCATGATTACAGAGTAATTTATGAACATTGTAGAAAGTTTGTAAGACAGAAAAGTATGAACAAAAAGTCAAGATCAACCCAAATTTCACTACCCAGAGATAATCACCATTAGCACATTAGCATTATATGTGTGTGTGTGTAAAATTTCTATTCTTGTGTTATCCTTAATAATAAATGTCTGCAGGTAATAAGCACTTCGTTTATGCTAGCATTATAAGTATTTTAGATATGTTATCTTAGTTCATTCTTACTAAAGCCCACGAGTTATTATAATCATCTCCATTTAATATCAAAGAAACTGAAGCTTAGATTGACAGAATACAAATAGCAAAAGGTAAAGCTGAGTTCATCCTGACATGCTTGATCTCAAAATCAACTCTAAACCGGAACTGCTCAAATTGTAGTCCATGGCCCAGCACTGACCTCTGAACTGGGTAGTACTGGTGCATGTTAAGATAAATAAAGGCATAGCAACACATAATCTAGGGGAACCAAAGACAAGTAGGTGGGGGAGGGGAGTGGGGAGAGTCAGGGAGATGGAAGAGAGCGGGAAGGTAGGGAGGGATCTAGGGAGACAATCAACAATGTAGCATACTCTTTACCAGCCCCCCAGAAGTCAGATAATACTTATGCAATCATTTAATTCTGAAAAATTCACAATCATATATACATATGATTCAGTATATATGTATATGACTCAGAATCACACACACACATATATATATATATATATATACATGGACATTTATATCTCTTATGGGGGCATAATATAGAAGAATCTAGAGACTGAGGTGTGGGCAATGTAGGGGTAACTATGGTTTAAGACCAAGTGCATACCATATTGTTACTTTATACACATTTATGATTTTACAACAACTCAATTCCTTAATTTAAAAAACCTCAAAAAAAAGTTAAACATGGAAATTGAGGGCAAGCATTTAGAAACTGTGTGGTAATTTCACATAGCTGTGTATCAGCAGTCATTCCAACTGATGAACCTCACATCCCCATGCCGTAGCATGTGAACTGGACACAAGTCACGCAGTCAAACATGGACTGGTCTGCGATCAATTGGAAATTAACAAAGAGAAGAAAAACTCCTAGGCGTCTCCACAAAGCACTTGTGAATCACTGCTCTAGATAACTATATTGACTCCCTAAGGTGGAAACAAGAAATAAATGGAGCAAAGTAGGGTGCTCAGAAAAAGGGAGAAACAATGCTGTGGAGCTCAAGGTCCTCAAACAGCTTCGTTGCCACAAACTGTCATTTGTGGTCAGTGACTTTTGGTGATTCTTGATCTGCACAGTCACAAGGCAGGGCCGATGATAATATGCCAGGTGGAGCTTGAGATGGGAAAGAACACACCTCTGATGGCCTTTTCCATCCCCACTGTGGCAGACCTTCCAGCTGTCCCTCACGTCTATCCTTCCCTTCTTCTATAATAGAGTCTCAGCTCTGTGCACACAAGCCCAGAAAAAAAAGCTTTTTTACAAAGGGATGTAAGCCTGTAGCAGGCTTCAGGAAATTTCCTGTTTCTTCTTTAGTTCTTATCCCAGTCTATTGCTTGGAACCTGGATGTAATGGGCCATGAAAACAAGAGATTTACCTTAGGGAGATGGAACAAAAAATGGAAGGACCTGAATTTCTAAGGATTCTGAGGAGTAACATGAGCAAACAGCACTGATCGCTTGCTTATTGACTTACACAAGAAAGAGAAAAACTTTGGGGACCAAGAATAACAGGGAAGGAGGAAGTACAGTGGTCTGAAATGGAGCTAATTATGTTCCATGCATATATGATTATATAAAAATAAACCCCACTATTATGCTTAACTATAATACTCTAATTTTAAAAAGAAAAAGGGAAACCGTTTTGAATAAGTCACTTCCCTTTTGGGTTTGCTGCCCCTTGTGGGTCAAACTTAATCCAAACCAGTGTACTGGGTCACATCTATGGCTTTCCAGATCCTTCTATAGTCAAAGGTGATGGGGAAACAGAGAAGAGTTGATGTGTAACCAAGCAAGTTCCATTTGAGGCATGAGAGAGTGAGAAGAGAATTCCCAAAGAGAAATTTTATAAGAAACTGGCTAGGAGCCAAGGAGTCTCTCATTTGTCTCGTGTTTTGTGCTAACACAACAGGAGCTTGGCATTCTGGTTGGTGTCATGCCTTTGGGGACTAACCCTTCTGGAGTTTACATTAGACATGGTATTTCATCGAGCATGATCATCAAGATTCTTTGACAATGGCCAATTCCTGTTGCCACTGGCCACCAGTGTTATGCTAGAGATGGTGTATTCCAATTGTTCAACCTAGTCATTATTAAAAATTAAAAGGTATTTTAAAGATAAAATACATAAACCTACAATTCATTAAGTTATATCAGAAACAAGGCAATAAATAAAATTTATCACTTTCTGATTTTAATTTTTTAGCCTTTACTATTATCAATGCTCTTGGGATTTTTCCATTTCCCATATGAGCATGGTGGAAATGCTCTCTCACAGTGTGCCACTCACTTCTTTTCCCAAGCCTGACTTCAGCACCGTGATGGCAGTGGCTTAAAAGTGGTCACAGTGAGAAAAGGTATTAAGTTTTCTACCATGCTAGACATTGCAGGACCAGAAAAGAAAGAAAGGTCTTTATTCTGGGAGCTTCCGATTTTATTGAAATGTCTTGAAAAATGAAATAAAATTGTATAGGTGGGGGAGAGCTAACATTGAACTCAGTCAGAAGGCAAGAGAACTATCTGATCTCAGCTTTGAAATCAGTGGTGGTACTGTGAGTAAATTTCCTAGAGCCCTGGTCACTCGGTTTTTCATCTGGAAAGTCTCATTTGACTCCATGCTCCACTAAGGGAGCTTCTGGAAATATTTGTCAGGTGAAGGCATGGTCTCTACTAACATCTCCAGCTTTGAGAATGTGGGGGTCCATCATCCAAACCAAGGCTGAGCAGTGCCCCAAGACTAAGAACCAGTGACAGCCAACTTCCACCACTTTCCTCAGCTACCTCATAAGATGGAATTATGCTGGACTCTGGGCAATGTTGGCAAGCCAAGGAGTCTGATTCAGAGCTCAAGTGATAATTTTATTGAAGCCCTGTGGGAAGATATTCTCTTCTGTCCTCTGCAATCTGGTATCTGACTTCATGATTTCGTTCAAAACTGACTTTCAACTCCACTGAAGAATTTGTCAAAATCCCAAGGGGAAAAAAAAAGAACCATCATTCCCCTCCTCTCCTTCTCCCCTCCAACTTGCTGTAGAGTTCATTCCCACATCGTTCCCAACATCTCTTGCTGATGATAATCCCAGAAACATTTACAGCAATCGCCTGAGTATAATTCTTTTCTTTCTTTGGCTAAACTACAATTTTGCTATTTATGAAAGTCACAAATGGAATGCAAATGTGCCCCTTTGGTTTTCCATATTGTTACCACTCTGATTCTGATTTGGAAGGGGAAAATGTTACATTCGTGAGAACATTCAAATTTAGCACAAATTTCAAAAGGAAAGTCAGGTTTTCTCAGTTATTGGAGGTGCAGAAACACAATAGTTTATTAATCTATCCCAACTAAGATTTTCTACCTGTTTCCATGTCCTCTCATCCTACCCTCCCCCAACACACACAAGACAGCTCCTTCAGAGATGATGAAAAGCAAGACTATTACTGCGGTGTAGTTATTTAACTACAAAGGTACTAGGTCAGAATTTTGGATGATTATTATTTATTCTTGAGATTTCTTTTTTAAAAGGTTGAATTGATTGAAAGGACTAGCCTTTTCCATGTGGAAAGATGAGAATGGAGATTTATGATTATGGTTTCACAAATGATGAAGGATGTGCAGTGAGTAAAAACAAATCTGTTCCCTGAATCCTGACATGCCAGATCTAAGAGGATAGGACAAGAATCAAAGGATGTGATTGTTTATAAATCCATTTAGAACTGCCCTGAGTTCCTGAGGGGACCTCAGCAATCCCAGGATGCCAGCCCTTGCTGAAGCCTAGGGGCAGCTATTTGAATTAGAATTCCCTCTCTACCAACTCAGCCACCTTGGGTGATTTAGCCTCTATGAGCCTCAGTTTGTGCAAATGCAGAATGGAGATGATGGTATCTATACGAAAGGATTGCTGATAGGACTAAATAATAGAAAGAGCCCCACAGGTATCTTGCAATTCTGTGTGCTCATAAACGTTACCTCTCCCCTGTACTCCTTCCCACATCTGACTTGCCCTTTCTCCACAGCTGGTAACTTGGATAAGTTACTATTGGTATAGATCATATTATTCCCAAAAAGTAGTTTGGGTGAAAATTCTGCATAGCTGGAGTGGGGTTGGGAGAGTTTATTAGATGTGTAAATGATAGCTAGGGTTTTACAGTTTCTATGAATTCAGGTTCTGGATGGGACCCCATTCTGCAAGATAAGCCCCACCTTCTGCCAGTGTCAAAGACAAGAAAGGGCTGTTCCACTGCTGAGTGTTGATTCTATAGGGCCTCTTTGGGCTTCTACAGCATATTCTGCTCTTCAATCCCTCATTAATATAAACTTCCAGCTCTTATTATTTGCCTAAATAGCTAATATACTCTATTAATTCGTGTTAAAATGTTAATGGATGATAATGACTTTTAATTTGCTGCCACCTCATATAACTCCTACATTTTAACCCAATGACTTGGCCTAAAGAAATGAGTACAGTGGGACCTCCCAGTTTCCTAAGAAATCCAAGGCAGAAAAAGAGACTTGCTTAAACACGGGGATGAGAAGGAGGAGAAGGGGTCAGGTGGTCAATTCAAGCATGTGCCCATGGGTCAGTTTACATCAGCAGCCTGACATTTGCTGCCAGTCTGACTATTCTTCCCCTGTTCTGTATTCCAGGGACAAACTCATTTTTTAGAAACAGAATAGGGTGGTAGATATGCACAGATTGCTGCTAAAGTAGCTGGCGCAAGAAGGTTCCAACCTTGTAGACAATGGTCACAAGTATCACCCATCACCATCCAAGTAAAGTCTCAATCTCCACAACTCGCACTCTAAGGACAGCCACTACATTAGTAAGTCAGCTCTATTTCCCAGCAGGTGTACTTAAGGGGCATTCTTCTGTGGGCCTGGGTACAAGAATTTCTCTAAGTGATGGAAACCTTCTATACAAGTTTCCCACTTCTTCTGGCTGCTCATAACTCTTCCAAGTGGATGCAAAGGAGGAACGTTTGTAAGCTTGGGCTGAGAACATACGTCACCTAACAGAAAATGGAAATAGTCTCTGCTATTACAGTGTGTGTAGCACTGAGGTTTACCTGGTCTAGTGATGTTCTCTGCCTAGTAAGAGTGTAGCTGGTGGGGCTGGAGCAGTGGCTCAGCGGTTTCAGCGCTTGCCTGGCAAGCAAGAGGACCCAGGTTCAAACCCCAGCACCACATACACAACTAAGTGTTGGAGCAGCTAAGGCCATGTGAAAAACTAAATAAAGTTGTTTCTCTCTTTCTCCATCTCTCTCCATGTCCCTCTCTCTTAAAAAATAAAATAAAAAGATTGTAGCTGGTGATGAAGCAGCGAGCAGAGGAGAGGGCCAACTGGCTTCTTCTTGCTCTTTCAGGTACTTATTAATCAATTAAACATAGTAAGAAGACCCTAGCTCTACTGTTACACATCTTGGGTTATAATTAGGCACTTGAGTATTTGCCTTCCTCTTGAATGAAGAGCCACTAAAGAACAGGAAATTAGGTGTCCCTGGCCCTGGCATGACGCTGATGCTCTTTAAGCACTGTTGAGCTCGGGAGTGAATGGAGGAGTGGTTGGAGTGTTGAGCAGCATATCACGTATACCCTATTCATACCTTCCCTATCCAGATATCCCAACCATTAGTCTCAGAAAAGCAAAACAAAATAACAAGAACTCCACACCGCCCAAGCCACCCATCAAGCAAGACAGAGGGAAAGATCTAGGCACTTAGAAAACTTGGAGACTGCCCTGATGGGAAAACTTTTGATGTTTTGTCCCCACCTCTAGCACATTCAAGTTGTGCTTAACATCAGACAGTCTCCCCTGACTCCAAAGTGGAGAAGCTCACTATAAAAGGAGTGCAAGTACATAGATTTTTCTAGGGGCTGGGAATGAAATGAAATGAGGTGGTGGGAATTAGTATACCCCTCTTCCAGGGAAAATATAGCTGCTCCTGGCACTCAGAGGAGGTTAATGCAGAACTTTCCTCACTTCTCTATGCTGCTTCCCTACCCTGCTCTCCAGGCAGAGCCCATTTTGGCTCCCAGTGACCACAAAGTCCAGAAGTTCCTCCCCGTACAGCCCTCCACCCCCTCACACACACCCCAGGAGCTTGGAAGCTTTCCTTTTGCTCCTTCTTCTTATACACATGGAGGCACAAGGACTCTGGGCACAGGTAGCACTTCGATGGGGAAATCAAAAAGGGCCTTTTACCTCCCCTGTGGTCACCTGGAGAGACTTGACTGCTGCCAGCCCCTCCCCAAGCCTCTCTGAGTTATCCTGGGGACACAATCAACCTGCCACTCCCTTTCCTTTTCAAGTTCTCCCAGACAGGATATTCCATATAGCTTCTCCAACGCAGTCTTCTCATACTCATACCTCTTTAGGACTCTTTCGCAAACCAGATGATCATTTCTGGGGAGTTACATTTCCTGATTTCAGGAACTGTTACAATTAGTGCAAGGATGGGGGGAAGGAATTATCTAATTCTAGTAAAACTTAACAGGGCCCTTCCCACCCCAGGCTAATGGTTGGTGCAAAATGTAATTTGAGTTAAACTCTCTAAGGCAGTGAAAGCATAAAATGTTCAGAATGGAGGCGTTACCCCTTGTGGGAGCCATACTTTTCTAGAAGTCTTTTGATCAAGATGGGACTCCAGGGAGGGGATAGTTACTGGTTTTACTAGAAGAGAGTAAGAACTAGGGAGATGAAACCCACTTAGAGTCAGCACCTCCACGACTGTGGCAGGGTGGACGCTGAGTCTGCCATTGTAGGTAGAACAGCTACTCCATTGGGAGCAAGGGATCTAGCTACCACTCAGTAACCTCGACAACACAGAGAACTCCTGAGATTCAGTCTTGGGTCTACGAATGGACGAAGAAGACCGCCTAAAGAGGGTGGTTTTTCGCGGGCTAAGCGCCTTGCCCACAAATTGCAATCCGCATCTCTGGTTGGTCTGTCTTGGGCATTCTTCCCCTTTCCCTTCTTCCGCCTCTCCTCCTAATTCGTCAACTGCGGAGATATCTGCTGGGTTGAAACCGCCTCCACGCCGAGCGCTGGGTTCTGTTCCCAGGTGTTGGTCTTTGTTTCGGGAAAACTTTGAGAGGAAGCGAAGGTGTTGGACAAAGAGCGGGCGAGGGAGGGCGTTTGCCAGCCGGCGGTGTGAGCCGGGAGGTGCGCGCTTTCCCCGGAGATCAGCTCGGTACCCAATCGCACTTGGTGCCCTGAGCCCAGCCTTACTAGGCCAGAAGTGGCAGGCTCCGGACGTATGCCCGCGCCCTCGGGAGCTGAAAGAAGCCAGGCGAGAGAAGCAAAGGCGGGCAGCTGGACGTTGGAGTTGGTGGGAGGAGGCGAGCAGGGTCGCGGAGCAAAGCTGTCAAACTGCGCGCGGAGCTGGGCGCGGGGCGGGGAAACCGAGGGGAAGGGAGGAGAGGGGAGGGGCAGGCAGCCGCCGAGAGAGAGCGAGCCAGCGGGCTTGCAGCGCCTGAGCAACCCCTCTCTGTCGCTGCTGCTGCCCTCGCCGCCACCGGCCCGGACTCGCCCGGAGCTCAGGGTGTCTGCCCCGCTGCGCGTTGCGCGCGGAGGCTCCGGCGCCCGCCGCTGAGCCCTCCAGCCCCCGCTCTTCGCGCTGGCCCGCGTGGGTCCCGGCGGGCGTAAACCCACCATGCAGCTGCAATTCCGGAGCTGGATGCTGGCCGCGCTCACGCTGCTCGTGGTCTTTCTCATCTTCGCAGACATCTCGGAGATCGAAGAAGAAATCGGGTAAATAGCTACGGTGTGCCCGTTCCCCCCCTTGCTCTGCCCCCACCGCATCTCGCTTTGTGTGCGCCGCGCCCCCCTGTCCCTCAGCTGGAGAGGCGGGGGACGGTTTTGGCTGAGGTGGTGTTGCCAGGGACCCGGGACGGTTTGGGAAGCGGATGGTGCGGGCGCGGCTGCCGTAGGGTGTCCCCAGGCGGGCTGCACTGGCAGCCCCCAGCTTCCGCGCGTGGGGAAACGGACTCGCCCACCCTGCCCCCTTCCCGGCGTGTCCGCACGCAGTGTCGCTGGGGTCGAGGGAGGGCGCCGGGGAGTGTCTCGGGAGGGTGGAGGGGCCGAGAGTAGAGGGAGGTAGGAGTTTCTTTGTCTCCGGCTCGGCCGTTTCCTCGCCTTGGCAAAGTGGGCAGGGGGCGCGCAGGGATGTCTGAGCGGGGGGGGAGGGGACCCCCGGGCCAGAGTAAAGGGCGGGGGGCTCTGCACTGCCTCGCGGGAAGGGGAATGTTCCCTGAATACACGGACACCGACTCACGCCTCCCGCCCCCCTAGATTCGGGCGTGGGGGCTGGCATCGCCAGTGGTGGGGTCCGCGGGGCTGGAGTGAGATTCCCCCACCCAGGCCTGGTTTTGGACGCTCCGCCTGCCAGCCCCAAGACGCTCCCGGCGACCTGGGGTTGCCGCGCGCTCACAGCGCGGCGACAGACGTTTCAGCAAAGTCTGTGCTGCCGCCCGGTGGGCTTCAGGGCCCTCAGGAGCGCGGGCTTGACGGTCCTGGTCCTGGATTCTCCCGCTGTCTCCAGAGGTGGGCACCCCTAGCTTCTCTTGGCTCGAGACTTCCTGGAGCGCGCACTTGCGGCGCGGGACACACCGTGGTGAGTCCCGAAGGCTGAGCCTCGCGCCCCACCCCGCAGTTTCCAGATCCTCCAAAGGAGACAGACAGGTGAGGAACTAGCCAGGTTCTGAGGCAACCAGACAGGAAGAAGGTAAAAGCCCTAGACCGGTCCCTTCCTCTATAGATTAATGACCAGACAGACACAGTACCGTGTCCCGCGCCGCGTGCTCCCCCCCTTTGTCCCATTTGTTATGTATTTGTTACACGAATTGAGGGCCCAACGCGAACTGAGGGCCCGCCAAGCTTGTCAGGAACTCCAAAAGAAATATTCCATCTTCAGCCCAAGATGGGAAGACCCCCAAAGATCCTAGCCTCAGGGCTGACGCCACTTCCCTCTCTCTTTCTTTTCTCCCTGCCTCTGCCTATCACACAATTCCTTCTGTGAATTCCATTGTGCCTCAGGAACCCTTCCCCCTGGCTCTTTCTCCTGGGTTTCCCCAAGAGCTTCGAAAACTTTCACAAACATTGTTCGGTTAATACACTGTGTGGCACCAGCACCCACAGAAGACAGAGAAACAAGCTTCTTTCCCCTACCTAGCTTTTTGCCTCAAAAAATGTGGTTCTGAAAGGAAATTGATCAAGTCCTGGGATGACAGAAGATGCAGTGAGGAGGGCCTCCCTCTCTGCTTGAGATGTGGGCCCTGCCTGGCCCAGATCTCCTGCTGACATTTGAGAATATGAGAGGTGAAGACCAGCAATTGCCCATTAATCTGCTATACAAACATAGAAAGTGCCACTTTCATACAAGCATCCCTTGCTCATCCCTTCACTAAACTTTTACATATTACTTTCTACATGCCAGGGACTTTTAATTTTCAAAATGCAATCTCCACTTTGCACCTAATGTTGCACTTTCCTGCCACATGTGTTGTGAAGCCTGCACTATGCACATCAAATTGTTCCAGCAGGATATGGAGGAATTGAACTCCAAGGCCTGGGATAGGAGAAGCATTTGCATATGCAATATATATTTAAGACCCAGAGTTCTTCTGCTATGATTGTGTCCCTTAGGATCTGTTTCATTTGAGGGTCTCTACTTCTTTTTATCCTACCCCTGCCTGGTGTAACCCTAGGGAAGAAATTGCCAAGTGGATCCATTTTCCCATCTTCCTTCCCTCTGTTGCCTCTTGTCTTAAGGTTGACTCTTGGCTTGGCCAGTTGCCAACCAGGGCTGAGACACCACTCTCTCCCAGTCTGATGCCTTGGAGCAATACTCTACAGGTCATGTGATTGGAACCAACACTCCATTCCCACCATCGTTTTGGCTCCACCTATGATAGTTCAGAGGAAAGGAGACTGACTTATCTGGGATTCTCTATGGTTGGGGGAGGAAAATTTGGGGGCAATAGATGAGGATCCCACCAGCATCTTCTCTTCTGCTGACAATACAGTTTAGTACTCAGTCACTTAATCCTTAGAATCACCCCAACTTTGAATAATGGGGCTCAGTGCCAGCAAGTGCCCTAGCTCAGGGGTCAGTGAGGGGTGTCAAGGGGATGTCTTCCTCGCCATATGCCTTTCGATGAGACTTGAATCCTACTCAAGACCAGATGTGGTTTCACTGGCCTGCCGAACTTTCCCCAGCTTGCTCTCTGTCTGGTACAAGGATTACAAATTACCTGCCAGTGTCAGTCCTTGGGAAGGAACACGGTTCTGTAAAAGATGACTGGGGATGTAGCTCAGTAGTAGAGCACCCATGGGTTTGATTCCTAGTACCAAAACAAACCAATAAATAAAATGAAGAGATGGTAGTTTCTGGAAGACAATGGACAAGCTTGTCATCTGTTAGGAAGGGAATGCAGAAGGAACCAGTTTGGGGGGTAAATTTTCTGAGGATTAAGGAATGAAAAGTGAAAGAAGCAAATTACTTATGTATTGTCTGGAGGAATAAAACTGAGATCCTCTTTTCTGAAGTGTGTGATTCCCTGTCTGATAAAATGAAGTATTTGATGTGGCACCTCCGGAGGTCCTGTCCTGCCCATGTACTGTGTGATGAGGGGCAAGGCTCTCTTTGAGCAGCTTTTTCTGAGAGATACATCTCTTTTCCAAAGTGATTATTTTCAAAGTTCCACTTCTGATTTTATTGCTGTTATTCAGCTGAGCTGAATGAGAAAGGAAGTGTAGAATGGCAAGTTTTCTGCAAAGCACCCAGGGAGTCCTGCCTGGGAGCTGAGGAGCAAATTCAAGTTCTAAGTCAGAAATTGTGTGGGGGTTTGGAGAAACAGTCCCTGATCAATTCATACAGGCTCCCAAGTTTTAGAATAAGTTCAATCAAGTTGTAAGCTGAACTCTTCTTTTGGTTGTCCCCTGAGTTTTTTAGTTTTTAGTTTAACCTCCATGAGCAGGGTGTGAGGCCTGGCTACTGTATCATGATGGTGTCCCCAGAACTGGCACACAGAAGGCATTCAAAGTTGGATGAATATCTTCCCTGAATCTGGTACTTTGCTGGGCACACACAGCCTCCTGGAGCAAGGCTGAGATGCAAAGTTCCCTAGGACAGGAAGCACTCCTCCTAAGGAAACCTCGTCTCTTATCATCAGTTAGGGTTAATTTGACCCTGAGATATGATATCACTTATCCAAGATCCCATCCTGACTGGTTATAAGCAAGGCAGGTTTCTACCGGTCTCCTCTTTTGTAGTCAATGCACTAGTTTCCAAATGAGCTTTTGTAATCATAACAGTTACAAAACTATGGTTAAAGAAGAAATGAGTAGCTAGTAATAATAGTAGCAATCATGACAATAGTGGCACAAATTGAGTGCTTACTACAAGCCAAGAGTTATTCCAAGTTCTTCATAGATGCTAACACATTTCATCCTCATGGCAACCCAATGGCCATATGAGTGGCACCGAGAACTACCATTTGTCGAACTCAGTGTGTCGGGCACTGTGCTAACTACTTAGAAATGCTAGTTCACTGACTCCTCACCAAATCCCTCTAAGCTAGGTACTGCTGCAATCCCTAGTTTATAAACTGACCCTCAGAGAGGTTGTTTAACCTCTCTTTATCTTATAATAAAGCAAGTACTTCACCCTAGCTCCACAGAGGTCAAAGCCCATCCTCTTGATAATCATGCTAGACCGCTGGGTCCTCTGAATCATCTTCCCCCTATGTTTCTTAACTCCCTGGGTTCTTGCAAAGGCCCAGAGTTTTCCTAAGAGGCTGACCTAGCCTTGGTACTCCCCCCACCCCCAGAAGTAATTTGGAAAATGGGAAGGTGAATGAGGAGACTTGGAAAAGGACTCAGGGCTCATCTCCCAAGAGGTCCATCTTGTCCAACCAAACTCAGTGCCATGCTAGCAGACAGAATGACATCAACCCCTGCCATATCAGGTCACCTGCCATGGGCATGTATATCCCAGAGTCACAGGAGAACCTTGGGCTAAATCTTGTGGAGGAGGGAAATCGCCCATTCCATTGCAAACCTGATTCTGATTTCAGTTGAATGGGCCTTCCGCTCCTACATGCCATGTGATTGGGCAGTAGTAAAGATGTTTAACAACTGGTTCCTTCCTGACACCCATCTGTTAGAATGGAATCTGAAAAGTCAAAATTGATGCCATGTAGTACCAGACCAGGGTTCCTAGTGTATCCAGCCAGCCATCAAGCCCTGTCTGGGAAACTACTAGACCAGGGGTACCCGCTCTGATCAGCAGCTGTGGCTAGATCTGTGAGCAGGTAGCAGCTGCTGCCATCAACTGAAAGTGAAGTAAGGTGCACCTGTAGTGGGTGAGTCCAGGTGGATGAGAAAGAACATGACCTTGAGCAGTCGCAGGTGGGCGGGCTCTCTGCGAGAATACAAGGTAATGCATTTTTTTAAAGCTCCTTTTTGTCCCCCATTTTGGTATACTTCACTCAAACACGATTGGAGGATAAAATAGGAAAGAAAGACGGTCTGGTTTTAACTTACTTGCTCCAAGTCCTTGTTGCCAAATGTTCCTAGCATCGAATTTAAATTGTAAATAGATATCCATCTTAGAAACCAATTCAGTACTCAGGGCCTCTCTCCCCTGTAAAGCAGGGTTGCTAGGTTTTAAAATTGTTTAGGTTTTACAAATTGGGACTGTTGTAAATTGCAAGTTATGAATACTCTTCAGAGAGAGTGGAATTCTAGAAAGGCTCTCGTTGCTGTTTGCAGGCATACCAAGCCATGCATAACCTGGCACTGTCCTCTCTCTCCAGCCTCCCTGGGCTCCACCCCTTCAGCATTACTTGCTGTCCCACAGGAAATACCATGATTGCACACCTCTGTGCCTTTGCACAGGCTGTCTTTTCTGGAACACCCTCCTTGCACTCTATCTTTTCTGCCATTCTTGCTGCATCCCTGGTCCCTCTTCCCTGACCTCTCTGTCACCTCCTGTAGTCTAGTATTACCTTATTTGCAGAGCCTTCTGGACTCCATCCCCTCCTCAGATGACTCCCCTCCTGTGTGACACTTCCACCCCATCATGCCATCATTCTGCAGGGAAGAGTCCACAATTATGTTTTATTCATCCCTATTCCCCATCCCCTGGTGATAAGTATATGGTTTAGACAATGAAGCCCATAAAGTATTTTTTTTTCCTTGAATGAACAAACTTGGGCCTAGGGTATCAAAAAAATAACCAGTCAGCCTCTCATCCCCCAAAGGTTCATATTATTCAGCTAACAGTTGAACACCCCCCACTTGGTCAGAAAGCCACCATTGGCTAGGCCAATGGAAATGTAAGCCCCTTTTTAATTTGTAAAACAGGAATATCCAAGGGTATATTTGCCTACTGCCAGTTCATATAAAAAGCAAAGTTGTGGAGCCCAGACTCCAAGCTTCTGCTCAGTTCTTTGCTGGCCAGAGACCCCTTTCTGGCCCTGCCACTGTACAGAGTGTCACTGTGGCTACCACCCTCCTTCTGCCAGGAGAGCAAGTGCTAACTCTGTCTTTATTGTTTTGGGGGTTTCTCTACCAGTATTAAGAGCAAACCAGAACTTGGGGTCAGCTGTTTCCTCCTGAGGACTGGACCCCTCAAAAGCATCCTGGAAATGGAGTGTCTGAGACATGGACATGGTAAAGAATGTCAGATGCAGTCAATGTGTGTCATCTCCAAGATGTCCTTTATTAAACACTTCATAGTGATGTTTTTATTTTAAAACACTGCTCAGACCAGAGAATAGTGATGATGGGTCAAGACTTGGGGCAGCTGTGTGGATCCTTGATAAGCCCAGGAGAATCAGATCTCTCAGCTGCTTCAAATAAAAATGAGTTAGACAGACAGATGGCAGGATGCACACAGACGTGAAGGCCACCAGCTGGGTGAGTCAGGAGGCTGTCTCTTGCCAGGGGGTGGAGACAGGTTCCTCCAGAGAGACACACCAGGGTGAGGCACGGTCCCCTGTGCTGATGACTGTCAGTCTGGGGCATGTTTGCTGTCTCCCGGGTGCTGAGGCTTGTCCTTTACTGTTGAGATTAGTCACTATCCTGGGTGGCAGCTGGACTGGTTTTAAATTCTCCCCAGGCTCCTGCAGTTCATCACCCAGCTAGGAAGTGGCTGGGTGTCCTGACAGGACCTGTTAGTCCCAGCATTTGCTCAGCTTCAGCTGTCACTGACTTCACAGAGGTTCCCAGGAGAATGGCTCCAACTGGGGAGCACAGCCTCCCAGACACCACAGGAGTCTGCAGGACATGTTGGCAGCTGTGGCTCCTCCCGACACACTTGAGAGCACTCGGGGTCCTGATTCCTTCGTGGTCATGCGCGCGTCCCGGAGCAGCTCTGCAAGAGGGACTGACGCTCCTATCTGCCAAAGGGTTTCCCTGGCACTGTCTTGTGGTTGGAGGAACTTAGAGGGACTCGTCTCTGTTTCCTGGCTCCTTCTTAAGGGCCAAGGCTGAAATTCCTCCTTCTGAGACCTCTCAGTCAATGACTGAAATGATCCACAAGTCAGTGGTGCCCAAATGCTGATGTGCAGAAGGTGTCAACCCAAAAGGAAAAAGAGAAAGAAAGAGGAAAAAGTACAGTGTGGTCAAGGCAATGGTTGCCTGCTGTCATTGCCGAGAAGAAATGACATATCCTGAGATGATGCTCTTTCTTTTCCTTTTGGATACTACGATGACTTTTCTTTTAAACTATAATGCTTTCTCTTTGACGGAAGAGTAACCTATAACTCCTGTCCCAATTTTTTGGAAATGCTAATGGTTGTTGAAATTGAATAGTCTGGGTTGTGGGTACACTGACCCTGAGGAGGTCACTTTGGGAAAAGTCTCACTCCTCACGGTTCTCTGCTAGGGAGGCTGATGCCAGCTGGGAATTAGGAGTCATTTTTGTGCGTCTGCTATGTGCCCAATGATAGTCTAAACACTTTAGCTATATTCACACCTGTAATCCTCTCAACAATCTGAATAGCTCTGTGTTGTTATTATCCCTATTTTGCTGATGAGGAAACTGAGGCACAGAGCAGTTAAATGATTTGGTCAAAGTTTCACGAGCTAGTGAGGTCCAGGGCTGGGGTTTGTACCCAGGATCCAGAGAACAAGGCCAACTATCCAAAAGTGATGTATTAAGTGACATGTATTTGGGGACATATGAGTGCCCATATTTCCAAAAGATAAACCTTGGAAATGCAGTTGTCCTTGGGAGAGAGAAACCTGTGACACAGCAGAACAGAAGGAGAACTTCAGGGACCATGTGTTAGAGCCCGGGCTATAAGGCAGCTGAAAAGATCCACGTAAGTGGGGATACCAGGTCCAGAACACCTTAATGTTTTTCCTCTGCCTTGCCTCTGTTCCTCCCCTCCAGCAAGTTTCATCAGTGTCTCTGGAGCTTGGCATTTGTTTGACCATCTCGTTACCAGAGAGAAACACACACACACACACACACCACTCAGAGAAGAGAAAAACAACACACATGATTAAGGCCTTGAGGAAATTTTTCTGGGCCAAAACATAAGGGCTGGTGCTGTCAGCTTGTTCAGAATGGTGGACCTGGGGAAGAAAGAAGAAAGGAAGGAAACCTTGCAAGTTGGGGATAAGCTTGACCCAGGGACCCCCATTTCAGGTGAAGTGACAGCATTTTGCTGAGAGCTCACACAAATCATCTCAGTTAATCCTCTCAACCACACTTTTTACCCACTTGCAGACTAGAAAATGGAGGCTCAGAGAGGTCTCAGGACTTGCTAAGGTCACACAGCTAGTAAAAGAGGAACTGGGATTCCAACCAGATTTGCCAGCCCAGGAACCACCTGCTCTTAACTACTTTATGTACTGGAGGTTTCTGCATAGCCCACTGGACCCCCTATGCTCTATTCCATTCTCTGTACTACAGAGAGTTTGTAAAAGGATGCTGGAAACTTTGGAGACCATAGAAAAGACTCACTGAGAGAGCCTCCCAACATAATGGTGCCATCGCCCCCAGGCACACACACAGCCACGGGGAGGAAAGGACAGGCACACCTGGACTTTGCCCACCACACATGAGGGCTTACTATTAGGTTTCCCCAACTGTAATTTCTGCAATAAGAACATTGCTGCACTCGGAGGAGTGATGCCCAGCATGACTCCCGCCTGCTTTCTTGGCAGATACCAGCATAGCCTAAATAATAAAGACAGAAGGTGGAAGATGGCTGGAGAAGACCAGCTCATAAGTGGCTAGGGCAGGTGACTTGTTTGCTATTTGCCTATTAGCAGTAAGGACGCTCCTACTATACCTCTGAGGTTCCCAAAATTTAGCGATTCAACTTTAAGTGGATTCTGGATGTTTCCCAGCCTGTCCGTGCCGCCCACCCTAGCTTTGAGCCCCAGCAGTGTCCGAATGACCTGGATCTTCACACACACCTTTGCCAACTGCCGTCCTGAGGCCTGTCTTCCCGCTATGTGTGAGGTCTAAGTTCGTCCTAGAAATCTACTCGCTTCTCATGATTCAGGACGTTGGACCACACCTCTGGAGCAGCCAGAAGCTACTATTCAAAATCACAGCTCTAGTTTCCTGTGTATCTCACCTTTCTGAACCTCAGTTTCCAAATGTGCATGATGAATTAATAGTATCCAACTCACAGTGCTCTGAGGATTCAATAAAGCACAAATAAATGAGAGTGTAAAATGGTGACACTATGGAAAACAGTCAGACATTTCCTCAAAAAACAGCATAGAATCGATATACCATTTAATCCAGCAATCCTAGCTCTGGGTATATATATCAAAAACTAATAAAGAACAGACTCTCAAATAGCAGCATCACTCACAATAACCCAAAAGTGGGATCAATCCAAGCATCCTTTGACAGATGAATGAGGAAACAAAATTCAGTCTGTAGATACAATGGACTATTATTTAGCCTTAAAAAGGAAGGAGATTCTGACACATGCTACAACGTGCATGAGCCTTGAGGACGTTGCACTAAGCGAAATAAGGCAGACACAAAGGACAGATAAGATATCATTGCACTTACATGAGATACCCAGAGGAATCAGATTCACAAAGGCAGAAAGAGGAATTATGGTTGTCCAGCCCGGCAGGAAGAGGGGATGGGGAGCTAGTACTTAGTGGGTGGAAAGCTTCAGTTTTGCAAGATGAAAATTGTCCTGGAGATAAATAGTGGTGATGGCCACACAACGACATGCATATACTTAACTCCACAGGACAGCACATTTCATAATGAGCAAGATAGTAGATTTTCTCTTATGTGTATTTGCCACTGTTTTAAAAAACACACATAAATGAAAGCAGCTAGAAGAATGCCCGCCAGGTGTTTGAGACGTGTTTATTTATTTTAAGAGCACAGTTGTGGTTTTAACAAAGGAACATCAGTGTGAGTATTATTTAATTTTAAAAATAATATGGTAGAGAGGAAATGGAGGGAGACAAAGAGGGAGTGACAGATGCAGAATTAGAAAACACACCATTACTTTTGTTGTGATACATGACTGCGTTGTTTGGATACACTTACTGGAGAGGGGCCAAGTGCCCAACACCTGGGATTTAGGATTGTGGAAAGTGCAAACAGGTCCTTTTTTTGTGATCCCTCTGTAAGTGCTTGCTGGCCTTCCTGCCTAAATTTGGAAATGGAGGGTGGGCAGGAACATAAGTTCTCATAAAATGTTAAATGCACAGAATGGTGGAGGAGACAGGGAAGCCAAGGCTGGTGCTGCCTAGACTCCCACCCCCAGATCTGGATTGCCACTGTTCCTTTCCATATCACCCCAAGAGGGTACCCTCAAAACTGTTTTGGGCTCGGGGTGAACCTGAGAAGAGAGTCTCAAGATGCTGATTCTGAAATTTGTCTCCTGCCAGCCTGGGAAAGACTGGGATCCAACTGTGTCTTTCCTTTCAGGTTCAAGCTGCATAGTTCCTGCAACAGAGCAGGAGTGAGCAGGTGATGTGGATTCCCAAAAGCACAAAGTCCCTAAGATGGCTCTCAAACTAGAAAGAGCCCCAGAATTTCCTCCAGAACTTGTTTAAAACAGAGTGCCGGGGCCCAGAAATTGCATCTGGAACAAGTTCCAGGCAATGCTGATACTGCTGGGCTTTGTAGGGCCACACTTTGAAAACCTCTGGAATAGAGCCTTCTTACTCAAAGCGTGGTCCTCGACCAGCAACGTGGGCATCCTGTGGAGGTTTGATAGACATGCTGAATCTCAGGCCTTATCCCAGACCAAGACCTGTGGAGTTAGAATCTGCATGGTAACAAGATCCCAGGCAATGTGAATGCGCACCCTGGTGGTGGGAATGCAGTCATGCACCACATAATGACATTTCCCTGAACCTGGTACTGTATTCGCCATGGTGATCCCATGAGCTTATTATAGGAGTTGAAAAATTCTCATCACCTACTATTTTCACTATTCCTTTTCTATGCTTGGAAATATACCATTGTGTTCCAGTTGATTACAGTATTCAGTACAATAGGATGCCAAACAGATTTGTATCCTAGGTGCAAGAGACTAGAACATATAGTATCTGTAGGCTATGCCATAAAGGTTTACAAGTGCTCTCTGATGTTCAAACAATAATGAAAGCGCCTGGTGATGCTTTTCTCGGGACTCCCCATCATTAGATGACACATGACTGTAGTTGCTTACCCTGCTTTCTGCAGCACTCCTGTCCCAGTCAGTGACCCTGGCCCTTTTTATCAGTGGAAACTTGTCCTTGTATCTGCATTGCCTACCACAGAGGTGGCCTAGAGTGACCCTCAAATGGATGTCAGAAAAAATGAATAATCATTGTTATTACAGCTACTTGTGGGATTGCCATGCGTGCACCAGGAACTCTTCATACATTATTTCACACATTTATTTATTTAAATACTGGGGATTGAACCCAGGGGTATTTTACCACTGAGCCACATTGCCAGTCCTTTTTATTTTTTTATTTTGAGACAGAGTCTCACTAAGTTGCGGAGGCTCTTACTAAGTTGCTGAGGCTGACCTCAAACTTGGCAATCCTCCTGCCTCAGCCTCTCAAGTTGCTGGGTTGTAGGTGTGTGCCACCATGTCCAGCTGTTGCACAGGTTTATTATTAAACCTCTATAAAGCCCATTTTATGGACAGGCAAACTGAGACTTAGGTAGAGTAACTGCTTCATAAACACAGACAAAGGTCCTGAATGCTTTCAAGGTCTAGATGGCTGTGTTCCTAAGTGCTGGAGTTTAGCCACATGGACTAACCAGTCCCCTCCTTTTATCCTCCAAAATGAAGCTGGAGCCATGAAGTAAGATAAGGAGAAATTTTAACCAAGAGTCGAATTGATTCACTAAAGTCTAAGAAGGCTGCAGTGTGTCCAGAAACAGCCTTGACCCGGGCCTGCAACACCTGACGGAAGTTGCTGGAGAAGCCGGGTGGCGAAGAACTCAGCTGTGTCATTAAGCACCCTCATGAGCTGGCTGGGTTGTGATCACTCGCACAGCAAATGCCCTCAATTCACAGTTGGCATGCACAGCCAACGGTTTCCCAGAGTTCTGGGAGTTCCTGAGTAGATCTGGTGTCCTGCCCAGCCTGTAGTCTAATTCCAAACTCCACTGTCCGTTCCAAACAGCTGAGGAATTGAGGGGGCATCCTCTGGAGGTGATGGGAGTCAAGTAAGAGGGGCCTTTTAAAACCCGTATGCTCTTCCAGATAAAAGGGAGCCTCTGGGCAGGCTGGCAGCCAAGATTTAACTGTGTTTATTCTTGCTATTACCTTCTATTTAGGGCAAGGGATATTGGTATTCTACTTATGGTAGTGATATAAAGATGCCTTTGTGATAGATTCATTTGAGTTTTTAAGTGAGTCAATTTAAAGACAAGTATTAAGTCAATAACGTCGAGCTAGCAAAACGCATGAAGGTAGAGTAGGAAAATAAATGAAATTTATGCAGAGATGGGTGAGCCTTACTTCTTCCCCAGGAATGTGTCCAACATGTTGGTAGCAGCATCGTAACAACTCCTTGCAAAACTTTAGAAACTGAATGAGTTAATTCTCCAGTAAGGTACCTAGTTTCAGAATCGGTTCATCACTGTTCTTTGGGAAATTTTTCAACACACAATAAAAAAATCCTCCAATGAAGCACCTTCATGGGTGATTAGATGGAGTGTAACAGCACTCCTCCAGGAGATGGATGGGCAGAAAGGAAAGGATGATTTGGGCCAAGAGGACTTCCATACCCTGTGACACCACCAAGTCGGACCCCCGTCTTACATTCGTCTGGAGCGCTCTGCTTCTCCTGGGCCCTGCTTCTTATTTGTTGCATGGGGTCCGTCTACCCCCTAGACTGTAGCTCACCAAGAGTTAGTACTATTTCAGATATGCGCCGTGTTGGACTTCAGCTCCTTGCGGGAAGATAGTAGATGCTTAGTTGGAAAACCAACAAAAGAAAGGAGTGAGAATGGGGAGAGAAGGAGAGAGAATTAGTTTCCTCCAGGGAAGCTAAGGCAGTACCTCTATGTTCTGGAGTCATTCACATGTTTCTCTCCTTGACCAAATTGGAGGAAATGTGATGGGACATCGTATGGCTCCCACCAATTGTCTGATTTGAGATTCATTGAGTTCCATCGTATTTATATACATGAAGCCCACTTTCCCCTTTCCCCTGATTCCATGAAGAAAGACCAACGCACAGTCTAAGTCAGTATTCCTGGCAGGCTGTTTCATGGTCCCATACAGGCTTCATACACAGAAACCAGAGGACTAAGGGATGTGGCCAGAATCGGGAATCAGGCTAGCTGTCTCCTGGCAGGCTGTGATCTAGCTGATAACAGGGAGATTAATAAGGGTCTGCAACCTCCTCAGTCCTGCAGCATGGAGGAGGGTTTTTAAATCAATGCTAGCCCGGCTGGCTTAATGGTAGCTAATCTTACCTTTTGAAGCTCAAACATTTGGGAGTTGAGATCAATTGAGATAAAATAAAGTAAGATGTGTTGACTTTGAGATTTTTAGTCTTCATCAGAGTCCCATTGTGCAGTGTTGTTTTTATTTTCTGTCTTGGAAATAGGTGAAGATTAGCCTTGTTCTGTCTGGATGAGGTGGTGCTGGTTTTGTTTGCATTCTTTCCATCTCCCTCTCCCTCCTCTCTCTCTTTCTCTCTTTCTTTCTTTCTCTCTCTCTCTCCATTCTCTGCTAGATGGTTTTCTGCAAGGGAAGGATCCTTTTCTGTCCTGTTCATCTCTGTACACCCAGTGCCTGGCAGCTGTAAAGGCTCAGTAACTATTTCTCCAAACCAGCATCTTAGCGAAACCAGCACAGACAATGGGCACGAGCCAGTCTGCTGGAAAAGCCAATTTGTTGCCAATTAGGTGTGGAAACAGCAGTCTTACCAGGCACGCATGGTGCCCCTGGAGGAAAGTGTCAGGACAACTTCCTGGTACTGGTTTCTGTGACAGTTACTCTGAACCATCATCACAAACTTGTGTGAGTCATATGCATCAGCTTCATTACACACAGGTGCTCATGAGCCCTGTCCTAGATGCCTGAGACTCACAAAGACAGACTTAGTGCAAGGTCAGGTGCATTTAGGAGACTGTGGTCTGGTGCAGGACAAAGCCCTTGTGTGATAATAACGAATGTGTCTGGAGGTGAGAGATCAGACCTCTGTGCTTTTTGGACTTGCCATCAGCAGACCCTTACCTCTTTGGGCCTCAGTTTCCCCATCTGTAAAACACAGCTTAGATGTACCCATGGATCTTCTCCAGTTCTGATGCCTCTTCACTGGGTCACTATTGCAGTGAGTTTCCCTGTGGAGTGCAGTTTAGACTCATTGAAAATAACTCATCCTTTTGCTATGCCTCCAAATTCCTTGCCCTGAAATTTTAGATCAGGGCAATAAATAGGTTCTAGGCTATTTTCACCTACCACCTGCTCTGTATGAAAATGAAAAAAGGGGGCAATGTTGTTAAGGAGGAGAAAGACAAATATGCTGAGCATGCGCTCCAGGTCAGGCGTTGCATCTGACACTCTGGCCTCTCTGTGAAACCACTTGACAAATTTGCAAGACAGGGGTCAATAGCACTGTTATTCCCCCACCGCTGAGAACCACTTGGAAAATCATTATATTGCAGCAGGATTAGTGTTCTGGATAAATTATTCTCAATATGCCACGTTTTAGAAAAGCACGTGAGTGTGTGTAACTAGATGTAGCAAAACTATTACAAAACAAAGCTAAGTTTGGTGACTTGGGGAGCCTTCTTCATTCAGCTATCAAGAAAATTCATTATCACCAGCAAGCATCTTGTGTGCATGGTATGTCAGCCTCATAGTGGTCCCTGGTCACTGTGAACTCTGACATTTAATGAAAACAAAAATGACAGTTTCGTATTCATGGTTCTGATGATTTGTAGTACAGGTGTTTCGAAGAGGGGTTCCCCACTGGAGCTTGGGAACTACAGGGACACCTTTAGAGAAGGTGAGATCAGGCTGGGAGTTAAAAGAAGGGTCCAAGGCCTTAGCTGGGAAAAGAATGAAGTTGGTGATGCAGGTGGGGAGAATGACCAGAACCACAGAAGAACCAATGAACAAGGAGCTGTTCTTGTGTTTGTGATGTGGTTAGAGCAGAGGTTTGGCAGGATCTTGAGAAGGAGGAAAAGAGATAGGAAGAGGCTCCAAGCCAGGATGTCAGTGCTGAAAAACTGAAACTTGATTCTTTGGGGGATGTCATTGATTTAACTTTTGGTGCAAAGACCTCTAAACGGTCTGTAATGGGTTTCAGGAGATCCATGAACTCCTGAAAATTGTAGGTATTTTTCTGGGCAGAGGATTCACACATTTGAAAGGATTCTTAAATGAATCAATGAATGCTTACGAGGAGCTGCTGTAGACTATTGGGACTCTAGAAGTAATTTGAATGAGCTATAAGCAGAAAAGGTGCAAATTTCTGGGAGGGGGAAAGAGCTTGGAAGGCCACCCACACCACCCATGGGAGCAGCCTTGAGAGTCTGGACCTGTGATTATCAATGGAAAGGCAGAGAGAGTTAGGGAGTTGTGGTTACAGAAAAGAAATGACAACTGTCCAGCCCTCTTGGGACTGTCAGTAGTGCCTGGAGACCTGAAGCCACTTTTTTGGAGAGGTAGTAACTGGAGCAGTTAGTGTAGAAGAAATCCTTATAATAGCGAAGTTTTCAACATTAAGCCTTGGTCTTTGCTCTCTCTGAGAGCTGGAAGCAGAAACCATGGAGAAGAGTGGTCAACGAGAGCAGAGCAAGGAACAAGTAGGCAGGACCTGAAGGAGGGTGCTCAAGGGCCATTGAGCTTGATACTCAGATGGTTCCTGGTGACATTTGAGAGACCTCTTTCTTCAGAATGAGTGAGGTGAAATGAGATTCTAAATATAGGTGCCTTATCAAGGAAGGCAATGAGAATAGACTGAAAGGAAGGAGTTGCAGGTCAAGGGTGGAGGCAGGCAGGAGAGTATTCTGCAAGTACAAGAGTGTATTTGTAAAACTAAGGGAAAGAAAACCACAAGGGAGAGAAAGGAAAGGGAAGAGGCTCTGACAGAGCCACAGTGTTAAAAGCAAAATGAGACCAATGAACTGGAGTGAGGAAGGAACGAGGAGGGATAAAGATTCACTTACTATCTTTTGGGATGAGGAGGATTTTAGAGAAGGGAGGATCGGGATCCACTAACCCATCTGAGTCACCCTTGCCTTCAGGTTGGTGGCCATACAAAACCTTCTACCCGAGGCTCTTCCCACAGTGCTTTGTGAGGCTGACTCCCTCTCATTCTTTAAGGTCCTGACAAATGTCACCTCTAAAACAGTCCTTCTGCATTCATGCCTGAGTACAGCCTCTGTGTGTCATCTTCTACCACTGTTGCCCATGTGTTTTCTTCGCAGATCCACCCAAGGCATGGATAGGTAGGTAGATATTCATAGCCCTGTGCCTTGCTGGGGAGTTTGTCCTTTGGTCTGTGTGTGCGTGTCCTGTCTCCAAATTAAATTTTAAGTATCTGTGAGCTGGACACTGCCCACTGTGACCCCAGAGCCAGTTCGATGCCTATCACATAGTAGGTACTCAATAAATGCATCTTAATTGGAACAAAAATAAAGGAGATAGAAAAACTCAGAGTTTTAATAAGAATAGTAATTAAAAATAAAGTGAGACCAGCATCTGCCAAGCTGTGTGTCTGTATTCATCACCTCTCACTCTTCACAGTTTACTCATTTTAAGGAGTGAGGAAACTCCACTTTGCATACTCTGTTAGTTGAGGTGGTGCTGGGGATTGCACCAAAGCTCCTGTTCTTTTTTGCTACCTCATTTTTTAAAAACAATATTGTATCAAGGAGGCATTTCTGTCAAGAAAACAGAGCAGGGGTTGGAATCCTGTCCTCCCGTCCCCTGGCTGGGCAATTGGTAATTTCCACGCATCTTCTCCCCACATTTGCCGAAAGCACTGCCAGTTCCAAATGTACCTGTGTTAATGCCATCATGTGCCAGGGTTTTACAGGAGCATATGATCTTTCTGGGAAAATGGTTAAATTTCCTGTCCTTTTGCAGTCTGCTGTGTTCAGGTGGAGAAGTCGTCAGGAAAAGTATTTGCTTTGCCTCTAGATGATTCTAAACCACAAAGCATGGCAGCCCCTCACCTCTCTTGCTTCACCCCAGCCTTATTTCCTGAAATTTTCTACAGGAAATTGATGGAAGGACATGTGAGAAGAGGCTGAGACTCCGAAGCAGCCCTGGATGTGAAACCTCCCATGATAGCTTGAACCATTGTCCCCAGGGCACCATCTAGAGCCACCAGCTCAGACCCTGGCTGCTAATAGGCCTCTGACTTAGATACCCCCTCCAAGGCTTCAGCCCACCTGGAGGTCTGTGCTGATACTCGGGGCAGCAGGAGAACTGAAGGGTGGGAGCTGCTTGTTCATTCCATCATTGTACCTCTCACCTGTGGGCCTTTAGAATAGAAACCAGCCAGAATCTGCTGGAAGCATTGAAAACATAGCAGAGCCTCCAAGGATAGCACACAGAAACAAAGTCAGAGGGGACTACCTTTGAATCCTGCACAGGCTCCCCTTGCCCTGGCATGACTTCCTACCTCCTCCTCAGCCATGGGAGGTGAAGCTTCTGGCATCTGTGTAGAGTCAGGTGGAGTGACCCAGGTACATTGCCTGCCTGGCCCCACCCTCTGACTTCTCTTCTCAGTCTGCTCCTCTTATGCTAAGTTTCAGTTTTGACCCAGCTCAGATTCTGATGGATCCACCACCACTACCTTTGACCTAATTCCCCTTTAGAGATTATCTATCCGACAGAGCTGAGTTCAAATCCTGCCTCTAGTGCCCTTCTTGCTGTAAATCTCTGGATATGAGGCTTGACCTCTTTCAGTGGAATATGAGTAATAGGAATACTGTCATGGGGATGGAGGAATAAACTCAAAGTGGACTGTGTCATGGTAAGGGCTGTGTGGGATGTGAGTTGTGTGATTGTCACTCTTGGTTCTGTCCATCTAAGCCAAGTCTTTCTCAAGTCCCCACTCAGGCATGTGCTTCCAGCATCTACCTGCCCACAGCCTTGGGGGTTTCCCATGTTCTTTGTGCCCATCCCCACCCCACCCCAGCTGCTGCAAGCTATGGTGATGTTTGTTGGGTGAAGTTATTTTGCATGCCCTTAATGAACATAGCTGGAGTTCATTTTTTTCCACTCTGGAATGTCACCCAAGGCAACCAGGAAGGAGCTCACAGAGAGAACCCTAAAGCCCTCTCCAACCCCAGTTCTTCCCAGAGCCTCCGAATCCTACAGAACGTGGGGTGGATGGCTGATACCTGAAGGCACCTGCAACTGAGCACCCTTCTAGAGTAGGGGCTGGCTTCCTCTTCCTATACTACCAGTTGGTCAGTCTGCAAGCCCCAGCAAGAAAGTGGTTTCGCATGGTGTCTTAGGAAGCACAAAACTCCTAAATTTTCTTTTCCAACTTTTATTTTCTGAATATTACAGGGAAAATGACCGTGCCCCGCAGTGTTCTACCTTCTTGATTTTATCAGTAAGCATCTTGTCAACTGTCAATGAGAAGGAACAAGAAGCTAGCATCCCTGTTGCATCGTCAGTCCTGCCTGTACCTTACAGAAGACAGTTTTGTGCAGAAGTGACATAAGCTTGAGTTTTGCTAATAGATAGGAGTGAGTCCAGGGATCTCAAATTCAAATGCTTTCAGGGTCCAGGCAGGTCAATGCAGCAGTTCAGTGTAAGACAATAGGGAGTGGTGTGGACTGTGGAAATATAGCATATACCTGCCAACCTGAGGACACAGCCACTTCTCTACCCCTGCAATTACTATGGTTCAGTGTTGCTAGATCTTCTGGCTATTCAAGAAAAATCCAGAAATTAAGGTAGATTTTATGATGATTAGATTGTCAAGGTTAAAGTACTGACCTCTGATTTTTAAAAGATTAAACCTGATGCAAGCTACCCAAAACATATGTTGGTCAGATGTGACCTGAAGCTGACCATTTATAAACTCTAACTTCAGTAAAGGAAAATTAGAGTAAGGAATTCCTGAGAGAGAATTTGGTATTCTAAGGCCCAACCTTGTGAACTGACTCACATTGCAGAAGCTGCATGCTGCTCAGCAGAGTTAGCAGGTGGAGAAGAAGACGAGGTCAGACAGGCAGCTCAGATGCTGAGGAATCTGAACTTGATTTTGAAGGAAAAGGAACCCGTGAGGGTTCCCTGAAGAGTTTAAAGGAGGGAGAGTCACGCTGCCCTCTGCATTGCAGAAAGTGGGGTCCTACGTGAGAAGGGGCTGGCAGACAAGCAGCCTGTGCCTGTGGGGAGAAGATGAGGCCACAGAGGTGACCCAGGGCGAGGGATGGGGATGTCAGCACCTGCTCTCCTCAGGTGTGTGAGCTCCAGTCCAAAGACTGGAGGACCCTCAGAGGGGAAGCATGGTGAGGGGCAAAGGGGAGGGAAGACACAGCCCTGATTCTGAAAGACCCAGGTGAGGTGCCATCCGCTGCTTCCCTGGGGATGAGGGACCAGGACGGGAGGGACGGTGAGTTAGGTGTGATGTGAATGGAGCCAGCCAGGGTGTTTTTTTTGTTTTTTGGGGGGTTTTTGTTGTTGTTTGTTAGTTTTTTTTAAGAGAGAAGGACAGTGAGAGAGAGACCGAGAGAATCAATTTTTATTGAGTTTTACACATGGCCCTCGTTGCCCCGACAGTTGTGTACATAGGTGCTGGGGTTTGAACCTGTGTACTTGCACATGCTAGGCAAGCACTGTAACCACTGAGTCACTGCTCCAGCCCCCAGGGTGTGTTTTCAGTCTGGAGCTAAGATTGAGATATGCAGGGGTGAAGCAGAACCACTGGCTTATAGCTAGGTAATGGAAGTTGGGGTTCAGCATCCTGACCAGGCTAAGACTGCACTCTCAGCAACCCCAGCATCCAGGAAAAGGTTAGGAAGAAAGCTGGAGAGAGAAACTCAAAGACAACCTAGAGAATGTGTCAGTCTCTACAGGAGGATGGAGGAGGGAGTCTGTGGCCTGTGGGATAGTTTGGGGTCTCACTCAGTTCATTGACAGAGCACAGATAAGAGACTCAACCTGAGCTCGGGGTGTCATTGGACCTGCTCAGGGAGCAACCAGACCCCACTGCAAGGGTCTCCACAGGAGGGTCCAGATG